>DWHP01002886.1:0-13957 GCA_018247895.1 Parnassius honrathi
GTGGTGGTTGTATTTTTAAGGTTTTTAATGATTGTTATAATTTCTTGGGTTGTTGTTGGTTCCATGAATATTGATTTCACCGGTTTGTGACTGTAAGTGTTTTTATTATTAGTCCCTTCCTTCTTATTAGTCTGTATTTGATTTGAATAATAATTATTAAAATAATTCGTTATCAATTTAGGGTTTGTGTCATACTATTCTTGGATCTTTACTCCCTCAATATTTTGTTTAGGTATGTATGGCTTTGCTGCATTTATCACTTTCCACGCAGCTTTTGTTTTATTATGACTTATTTCAATGAAATAACCGTTTTGAGCTTTTTGTGTCAGTTTGACATTTTTTTTATTTCTCTTTGTATAGTTTTTAAATGTTTGCTTTGTGTCGTTACTAGTACTCAGTCTATATTCCCGCTGTAGTTCTCGTCTCTTTTTGCTGCATAATTTTACTCCCCGCGTAATCCATTTTATTTTCATAATTGGGTTTACTTTACATTTGATAATAGGGAAGCATAAGTGAAAGAATAGTATAAATAAATCAAAGAAGCTGCTGTAGGCTGTATTTGGATCACCAGTTTCATATGCTTCTGAGAAGCTTAGACTGCCAATGCATTTCTTAAAAAATCTTATATTTTCTTTGTTGTAATCACGTTTAAATGTATGCCGGTATCTAAAAATACACGTTTTTTTACTGGCCATCTCATCAACTGTGCTGTATGATCGGAAACACTCAGCTCTATTACTTCACTATTACATCCTCGTATATTATGCAATATATTATCCAAACGGGTACCACTACTAGGTCGTGTCGGTTCATTTATTTCTATTTTCAAGTAAAATTCTTTTGCAATACGTTCAAATTGAATGGAATCTTTAGTTTTCTTAAGCATGTTAGTATTCTCCGTTCCAACACAGAATTCACCCCTGCGAAGCCGGGGCGAATAGGCGCTAATTTTCAATTCGTACATTTTGAGCATTTGTTAGCCCGGTGTCAAAATGTAAGTAATGAGTCACTTACAAATTACTTACATTTTGATAAATCTTAACTCTTTAGTAGTCGTAAATCACGAATGTCACTCACAAGAGCACGCTAATCTCGTTTCACCTGTTTCCTACACAGTACGGTAAATAGGATTAAGAGGTTCAAAATTTTAGTGTATTTGCTTCCATATCGTATTCTATAAAATTAATTGAATTTATTAGCTGTATTTGGTGGTACCTTTCTCAAACATGAAAGCATAAAATAATAGTTTAAATTTTAGGACGAAGGAAGACTTGCTAGATCTTACCACCAATAAATACCATTACAAAAATGACTAGGAAAAGTAATTTTGTAGGCGGCTACATTGGGCCAAAATATAATTTTACTCAAAACGAGCTCGAAGTTCAGCGCCTTCCAAATGGGTGTTATAACTTTTATAATTCGCGTCCCCGATAAGACGGCTAGGCTTTAGTAAAGCGTCGAGTTCTGCGTTATTATGGTTAATGAGAACTTTTATTAACACCATTAACACGCCTATAGAGAAAAATAACTACGTGTATTTATATACAGTGCTATAGAAGACCAAAATGCCTTAACTGAAACAAAAATTACTAACATTTCTGTGCTGAAGCTGAAAAAGTAATGAAAAAATACTTCATATACTTAATACAGGGTTATTTTTCAAAAGTAGCTAAATTTTAAACCTAGGTTCAAATATATAAATAATGATATACCGTTATTGCACTTTTTGCAAATACGAGTAAATAAGGCTTCTACTTTTATTTGATATTTATCTCAAATTGAATGTGATTTATGGGCAACAACGTTTTTGCTTACCGATTGACCGTTACAAATGTACGTGCGCGGTAAAATCAGTTAAAATAATGCATTAACACGCATTTTGAATTAAACAGATAAAAAGAACAGATTGTTTGAGATTTTTTGATTAATTTTTATTCACCATTTGGCTGGTTATCGCAAAATAAACCTTGTCCATTAGTGAAAACTTTGAAAAAATATTTGTCTAATATGCTAATGTAAAAAAAATCCGAGGATCATGCGGAAAAAATTGGGATATTTCTCCAACATTTTTTTTTGCAATTGACCATCGGAAATATAAATATGATCGGAAATATAAAATACAAAACATAATTAATCGGTTGTTATGTCGATAAGATTATTTTTCTGTTCTGAGTGGAATACAAAAAGAAGGTTATTAGGTCTAGTATCTAGTTTGGTTACTTCATAAAAAGTCTTACTACTCGATTAATCTTTTAAATGGATCAAATTTCTTTGAAAACAACTGAAGTGAGACGTACTAGAGGAGTTAGAAATTGCAAATAAATCTGTAGGATGTAATGGAATTCAAACATAAAATCTATCAATACAGCATTGTCATTCAAACAAAGAATGGATTTGAGAAAGGGTGGATCAATCTTGCACTCTGTGTTGTGTCATTAGACCATCAATTCTTTTACTTTGTTTAGCTGAACTAAAAGATCAATTGTTGAAACCATTTTGCAATAATTCTTATTTCTTATAATTTTGAAGACTCTGATGTATATCAAACTTACGATGTCTTATTTTACGTTATGATCAACTTCTATGCCAAATTAGAATCCGTCCAGCTATCCAAGCTTAATTTAGGGACAACAGTTACATTTTTTAACTTTATTATTAGTAACATTTCTTAAGCTATATAACGAAAAGTGTAAAATTGAAAAATTGTTGTAATAAAGTCTTGGGAATCTATTTGAAAGTAAAAAGTGCGGTACAAATAACGCTATCTAATACTTAAAAACTAATGTATGTTAGTTCGTATTTTATGCACTGCCATACCGTTCATCAGATTACGGTAAAACTCTTAAATTATTGCTTACACTTGCGTGAAGATTATAGGCATATTACAACTTACAGTAGGTGGCACGAGTATCGAACCGACATATGTATTTGTAAGTTGTATATATCATTCAATTTCAATGAATGTAATATCATTTCTAACTATACCAAACTTACTTACGAGTACCAGCTAGCATTTTAATTAAAGTAATAGATAAGTTTAGTACAAAACAAACAAGAGTATTGTCAATAATAAGTGGTGTGGATATCGCGAAATCATCTTGCGTTCAAAATGCGCGGAGAATCGTCCATATTTCATTTTCATCCGCCACTTGAATATACAATGAGTGGAGTACCATGAATACTAAGCAGACAACACTTAATCGTGGAAACAAGAACTTTAAGTTGATTTTGATGCATATAAATTTCAAGAAAATTTTAGTAATTAGAGACGACAAACCTCTGAAACAACATAAATATCATCATTGATGATATTTATGTTGTTTCAAAGATTTATGTTGTCTTTATACGTGGTAGAGCAATGCTTCGGTTATATTGGTTGTATAGTTGTAGTACGAATGGGTTGGCTCGACCGGAGAAGGATCACGCTCTCATAGAATACAAGCGTAAAATAGTAGCTTAATGCTGCTGTGTTTTGTATAGTGGGTGTATAGAACCGGAGCGTTTCGGGTTCCAGTAAAAAGACGCTTTTTATCGTATATTTTTTATCGAGGCATTCCATCTTAGTCCTCACGGGTGACAACGCATCTGTATCTTGATTCGCAATCGAGGATAGATGTAGATGTCAATGGGCCACAGCAACTACTTACCATCAGGTGTACTGTGTGCTTCTTTGTCACCCTATACTATAAAAAAAATATGCTGAAATCTTTGTTAAGCTGAAAAGGTCTAGTTGTTAAGCCTCGTTTACCTCAGTCTGTCTAGTGTAGGGTTATTTAAAATTTTACAAGCACTGTACAATGTACAGTTGCACAGTAAGCGATTTGAAACGTAAAACATTATAGCCATATTTTACAATGACTCTAAAAGAATTGTGACCTACGTAAGGTCTTAAAATAAGATGGACGAGAAGGAAAATAAAATTATATGTGTTACCATGTAGCCCACTCATAAACAGTTTTAACATTTTCCGCTTTTTAATTTTTGTTTAAATACACCAAGAAATGTCATAAAATTTGTTTCTATAAACAACACGTATGTAGTATGTTTCTGCCGCAGCCATGCGTTATTTTCATTATTGTCAAAGTCTGTTTGCTACTTGGCTCGGAGCCACTAAACAATAGTGAGGAGACGTTCGTCCCTATATAGAAAATCTATGGCTATTGTCAACACATTATTTATCTATTGAGATTTACTATTCAAAACGCTTGAAAGAGAAAGATTTATTGGGATACGTGTAAGCTTTATCCCAAAACCATGTGATTTACTTGGTTGATGTGAACTTGATGAGATCTTTAAGAAAGTAATAATGACAGTTTTTTTATCTATAGTATTCAAATACATTTTAATATAATTTCTACAAAATGTTTGTATATATAACTAATTTGTACACTTTACGCGGTCGTTTATCTTAAAAACTTCTTTTATATCTTAGGAAATGTAAAATTGCAAAAAAAATTCTTTGAAATCCGCTGTTGAATCTGTACTGCATTAAAATTTATAGTCTACTAGCGACCCGCCCTAACTTTGCCTGGATAGGATCTATTAATGTGGTATTATTTCGATTTATGATAGCCGACCACTTATTTTGTCATTTTTTTGCTTTAATTTTTTTAATTTTAATTTTTTGTTTAAATTTTTGGGGTTACAATACATGCTATGATCCCTCCTGGTACTGCTATCTGTCTGTCCATGTAGTTTCATCACGATCGGTACAGCTATTCCAATGAATGGGAGTTTTTTTTATAGGTTAGGGTGACAAACGAGCACGCAGTCCATCTGATGGTAAGTGGTTGCTGTGGCCCATAGTCATCTACATCTATCCTCAATTACGAATTAAAATGCAGATGCGTTGTCACCCGTGAGGACTAAGATGGAAAGCCCCGTTTCCAGTAAAAAGGGTCACGTCAAGTCACTTTGATCATACTAATACATAACATTAATTTTAATGATTCAAAATAAATATCAGCAGACTCGATAAACTGACCCTATCATTACATACTGCAAAAAGTTAAAATAAAGTGAAACTAACCTCTTAAATTTACAGGGGGCTTAATCTAGCCTCTGAGTTATCAAGATAACTTATATGTGAACTTATAAAGTTAGTAGTAAGTTAGTTTTAAAACTGTTGAAAATTATTCCAACTTTGAAAATATCTTTAAAGCTAGCTTTGAAAGTAGTAGAAAAGCAAAGAATGCCTTGAAAAGAACAAGTTTATACCACGAATTCAAAAATACGCAAAAAAAACTTGCATATCAGGAACTATGAAATAATAAATCAACAAAAGCGCTTGAAAGCGCTAAAATCATAGGCATCATTAACGAACAATGGTTAAAGTATGCATAAGTCAATCTCGCCATACCACAGCCTGTGAAAACAACGACCGCAGTACAAAGTTCAGGTTCGAAAATTCTAAACTAACATAAAATTAGTTAGCACAACTATTTGGGTTTGATAAACGAATAGAAGGGTCGTGGTATGTCAGGGGTAGGCCGCTTCGATTCTTCGATACTCGCCAGTACCATTGAAATTAATTCAAAGCCATGTTTTCATATTCAGTAATAACTATGTATTAAATGAAAGTAATTTTTAAGAATTTATAGCGTTTAATTTCAACTTTTTCATTTCCGACGTTTTGGGCGCTTTACAGCACCTTTCATCACATTTACCGTGACAATTGGTGCTACAAACCTCCCGAAACGTCAGTGAAAATAGTTTCATTTAATGTATAGTATTCGGTTTAATATAAGAAATAGTTAATATAATACGTATATATACGAGATCATTGGTGTGAAAAAACGTCGCGAGAAAAGCTGACTGACTAAAGTTTGTGATAACTGTGGCCCATAGAAAACTCACCATTATCATCTGTTATAGAATCAGCATATAAACGATTAATGCAAAACTGAGCCGCAGGACGTTGACCTCTTCGTTTGAATAGATATGTCTATGTTATTGAAAATGTTTATGTTGTTTTATTTTCTAAAAACTCGATACAATTGGATTGAACCAATGAAAATGGTTCAGCTTAATGTATTTCACGTTAACGAAGCTTTGTTACTCTCCGAACAAGTTCATTTTACTCACAATTCATTGTTAAAGGCGACATCTAGCAATTTCCTTAGAGATCACTGCGGATAATGTGTGAATTTAACGCCATCTGACGGAAGGTCTACGACACAAAGAAGAAAACGCAGCGCCTAAAAAGCCTCGGGAAATTCACACACAAGATATCCGAGAGGGCGCTTTACATTAGAGCTGAAACAGAAAGAATTAATAATACCCATTTTTTTATACAAGTGTTAAAATTAAAAATGTTGTACAACCGATTTGAATATAAATAAAATGAGAACATCATCAAGGTTGTCGAAGTCAATTTAAAACGCATTATAAGTGATAACTAAAAAACTACTAGTCAGATTTTGAAAAAAAAAATGATACCACATGAGAAGCATCAGCTTTCAAATTAAAAAAAAGATCAAATCCTAGAAAAAAGTTCTGAGGTAACTAACACACAAAAATACCGTCGAATTGAGTATCGCCCTCCTTTATGAAGTCGCTGTTCACGTTGCTAGTCAACACGAGGGTATTATTCCGTATCGTGGAGGCAGTTTAAACAAGGACAGACACCCCGGCCCAAAAACAATTATTTGTAGGCCCATACAAATACTTGACCCGTGCGGGAATGCCAGGATACTACGCCACGGAGCTATCAGAAAATATAGAAAATCCTAATCAGTGAGAAAGACAAATAATTATATGTAGACATAATTATGTCACGGAACTTCTAAACGGCTGGTCGATCCTGGTATTTTTTTTAACTTATTATAAGCCAGTACTCGACCACAATGCGTTCGAATGGCTGGTTAGATTCACAATTTGACCCAGTAGGTGGCGCTGTTGTCGAGATCCAGAAATTAACAAATTCAAACCATAATTGTTCGCTATTGGGCTTGCGTCTTGTGACTGGCTGTAAAGTGACAATGTGAACGTATATAAGTAAACACATAAGCTACGTATGCATTATAACCGGCTAGAGGTTTTAGAGCAGGAAGTTTGCCCCGCTGCCGCAATTCCTGTTGGCGGACTTCATAGGTTCTCAAAATATTTAAAAATTCTTGGACAAGTTGCATTCCTTACGTTTTTAAGTGATTGAGGACGTGGTAAGTCCGATCTTAACTAAACGCCGCCGGTTTACTCACCTTCAATTTTTTTTAGGGCGAGCAGTCTTATCCCCTAAGCTACTACGGCTCTTAAAAGATGATGGTTCCCAAATTCTATTTACATATCTATATACGTAAAGAGAAAACTTAATAACTTTCTTTAAGAATATAGCGCGCACGGAAGATTTTGAAATTTGGCATAGTTAAAGTTTATATAGAGAAGGAGTGCAGAATGCTAAAATTTATGTATGTATGTATGTATGTGTAACAAAACACATTAAATTAAATAAACAAAACACGCATTGTTTACATTCGTACTGTCCATGTCAAAGACATAAATTGTTGCTTGGACAAACTGTCGTTCGTTGACGTTTATAACTGCCAATGTCTCAGATCATATACCAAAGTGTAATGTATTAATTACTACGTTTTTTATATAAATGTGCAGTTGATAACGAAATACAGTTAACAAGCTAAAAATATATCACTGGTTTATTTAATTTTGGTCCTTTTATCACTGCAACAGAATACTTTCATTTCTTTTTTTTAATCTCTTTTAGCCTAATAGAAGTCCTTTGGTGAACATAGGCTTCCCTCATAAATTGCCTCATAGGAAGTATATGTGCCACTTTTATTGTGTTATTCTGGTTCTTAAGTCTGTCATGCCGAGAAATCTCGAGCATAACTCTCCAGTTTACTGAGCGACCTTGAACTTGAACGACCTCATATGGTCAGCAGTAAAGAACCACGTCTCATTTTTTATTATTAATTTCAATTAAACTATATTAATACGTGTTAGAGCCATGCTGCAGTTATATTAATAGTATAGTTGCAGCAGGAATCTGTAGGCTCGACCGGGGAAGGACCATGCTCTCACAGAATACCAGCGTAAAATAGTAGCTTAATGCTGCTGTTTTTCGTATCGGTGGTGGTAGAGAACTGGAGACCCTTTTTACTGGAAATGAGGCATTCCATCTTGTTCTTCACGGGTAACAACGCATTTGCGTTTTGATACCGTAACAAGGATAGATGTAGGTGTCTATGGGCCACGGCAATCACTTACCATCAGGTGGACTGCGTGCTCGTTCGTCTCCCCACCTATAAAAAAATGATGATTTATATGAATAGGATGGCGGTAACGGTGTACGGCGTACTGCAAAACGCCAATCTCACGGAGGTATATAACCTTATATTACATTTTGAATAGATCTAACAATAACTTGCAGAAGTTGTAATTCAATATAACGTTACCGTAACAGCCTGTCAAAGTTCACAGCTCTTACAGATTGCCTATAACCGGAACATTTGCCATAGTTGCCACACGTGGCAGGCGGGTTTGCAACCGCAGTATATTATTTTCTAACTGTTACTTTAAGGAAGACGCTGCTGTCCATGTCCTGGTCTGTTTTTTTCCATCGCCTCTAACGACACCGACGGGACGCTGCGGGGAAGTGGATATTCTTACACCGCCACTACACCATGATGATTGTGCTCTGTTCTAATATATTATTTTAATTTTTCAATTATTCATTACAAAAAAGGTTCGTTAGTAAACAGTTTGTCCCGGTATTATGATAATCGCAAAAGCCTTAGCAATACAATACGAGATCTCTTGAGAAACGTCCACAATCTCTAAGAAAGTCTCCCGAGAGCACTCTACGAGAGATCAGATGGCTGGAAAAATGCGAGTGCATTCGCGGAAATAGCTCCACAGTGCCATTACCCGGGCTTTCTAAATTGCAACACTACTTTCCTTGACGAGTCTTTGAAAACATTTATTTGACGTTAAACACAAGCAACTAAATACTAAATATATGTACAGAATTACAATAAATACTAGAGGAGTGGAAGTATAATAAATATATTATGTATTAGCTTACAATTTTATTTTACCCGTGAAATTGCCGTTTTTTTACGAAATAAGTTAACGTATTTTTTTCTATATTTTATTTCTATTAATGAAAGTAATTACCCATGCAATCGATGCATCTTTGCCAACGCAGTGGCAGTTTATGGATGCCCTTCTTGAAGAAATCAGCTGGACGGGAGGCAACAAATTCTTTGAAGACATTTCGTACTGCCTCTAGAGTATAGAATTTTCTACCGCCAAAGTTATACGATACGAGTTATATAGAAAAAACAGAAGTTTGTAGGCGCTAGGTCTGGTGAGTACGGCGGATGACGGAAAGCTTCCAACCCCAGCTCTTGTAACTTGAGGACCGTTTGTTGCGCAGTATGAGGTCACGCGCTGTCGTGCAGGAGCAGCGGGTACGAGCGGTTGAGCAAAGCTGATTGGGGACGTGGGTGTTTCGACATCATTGCGTTCAGTTCTTCATAGTACACATCTGCAGTAATGTTCATGCCGTTTGGTAAGAAGGTAGGATGAATTACAGAGGCGCTAAACCATCAAACAGGGCATTGTTTAGGTGTTGAATAAAGATCTAACAAACTACCTGAGCGCTTGCGATTATCCAAATCCATTTTTCGTCGCAGGCAACAATGCTGTTCAAAATTCTTTCGATTGTGTGCCTGTTGAGCAGTGCAAGGCACACCTCAACGCGTATTTCGCGCTGGCGATCATTGAGTTCCAGGTTCATTGAGTTGTTCAATTTGACGCAAATGGAGGTCCACTTGCGTATTGTTATGATACTAATAACGTCGAAAGCTGCTGCTAATTCAGCTATATCATCAGCTTCCACAATCGCCATTATATCGTCATTGTCGTCCAAAGATTTCGGTAGAAAGGAAGCGGGAAAACCAATATAATACAGATGTTCTTTCGTTTCTAGTATTCGCTCCGTACCTAAACGTCGTTGACGTTGCGCGCTGCTTGTCCACGTTGCTGCCATGACGGTACTAATATTCCAAACTCACTCGAATATTTTAAAGTATCCATGATGACGAAAAAACATTCAAATGCGATGAAAACAAACCACAAATCAATAAACAAAAGACTAATTTTGAAATAGAATTCCATAATTTGAAAAATTATTTTAATTTGAAATGCTAGTACCGCAGAATTGTAATTTCATAGTTAAGGACCTATGTCTGTATTTATAAATACTCTGAGATCAAAAAAGCAAGACGGACGGAGCGCTGCGTAAATCATGTGATGCCGAAACTATGCTCAACTTCTTGGCAATCACTCAAGCAACACTCACTTTCTTTTTCATTCTTTCTCTTAACAGTCGGTAAAACTTCACTGTTGAACTCACACATATTATGCACCTGAAACCATGTGGTTGAAGTGTACGTTAGTGTGTATTCTGGCTTAGATTAAGGTGAACCTACGCGCAGCGTTGTATTTGTTTTTTTTGTTGATCTGCGGGATTACCACACTTTTTTGCGGATTAGTGCGAATTTACTATTGACTCACTTTCTTAACTTTATTTTTTTATTTATAGCGTAACCGTAGACCCTTTTTAACATCTATAAAAAAAGATGGTTTTAATTAGTCTAGGTACTCGTATCGTACCTACGTTAGTATATTTATATGTATGTTTGACATATTTTCTTTTTTTATATAGAAGAGGATCAACGAGCATACGGTTCACCTGATGTTACGTGACTACCGCCGCCCATGAACATCCGCAACACCAGGGACATTGCAGGTGCGTTGCCGGTCCTTTAAAAAGGAGTAAGCTCTTTTCTTGAAGGTCCCCAGGTCGTTTCGGTTCGGAAAAATCGCCGGTGGTAAACTATTCCACAGAGAGGTCGTACGCGGAAGAAAACTCCTTGTGAAACCGCCAAGCATCCAGATGGTGTGGGTGGTATCGGGACGTTTGCCGCGTTGAGCGTTCACGAAGTATGGCGGCTGGGGTTAATCCTCAGTTTCCAATACAGTTTTCCACTCCACAATTCCTTAGAGCACTCCCCGTGGTATATGCGAAAGAAAATGCAAAGAAATTAAACATCTCTTCGTAGCGCCAGTGAATCGAGGCCATCGGAAAGCACTCGGTCGTCGACGATTCGAGCCGCTCTGCGCTGGACGCGGTCAAGTGGAAGGAGCTGGCACCGGGGAGCCCCAGCCCAGAGATGGGAACAATATTCCATGTGCGGCCGAACATGCGCCTTGTAAAGTTGCAGGCGGTGTGCGGACATGAAATACTGTCCCGTTCTGCTGAGCGCGCCAAGCTTTTTAGAAGCCAATTTGACCTTCTCTTCCAAGTGACGTGAACGAAACTGCACGTCACTCGATATGTCGACGCCGAGGATTCCGATACTAGCTAAGGCAACATGGGGAGTACCTTGAATCTGAGGAGATACGACAAAGGGGTTCTTTTTAGCGGTTAACGCGCAAAGTTGTGTCCTATGAGGGTTAAACTGGACTAGATTTAGTCGCGCCCAATCCGAGACTTTGTTCAGCAAAGACTCGACTTCAGGCCCAAGTTTGCCCCGGTACTCGGAGACGTTTTCCCCGAGAAATACTGGCACGGCCGATGTACAGAACATTACCAGTGCTGTCATCTGCATAGCAATGAATGTTACGGGTTTGCAGCATATCATTGACATGCAGAAGAAACAGCGTTGGCGATAGCACGCAGCCTTGTGGAACACCAGCATTCATATAGAAGACCTTCGCAACGTCCAAACTAACGGCCAATGTGGAGGACATTGAACTCTACTGCCTCCGCCCATCTATGAGTTGGGTAGACCAGAAGATCACCAGTTGATCGACCACGGCGACAACCGTATTGGCGATCACTAATCAGCTGGTGATCCTCAAGGTACCTCATGAACTGGCAGTTGACAATGGACTCCACTGTTTTGGAGAACAAGGAGGTGATGGCGATAGATAGGCCTGTAGTTTAACGGGTCTGAGCGGTCGCCTTTTTTAGGGATCGGGTGAACGAAAGCCGTCTTTCATGATTTTGGGACTACGCCTAGGGAGTAGGAGTACCGGAAAAAACGCGTTAAAACCGGTGCCTAAACTCTGGAGCACACGTCCTCAGCACAACTGGGGGGATTCCGTCAGGCCCTCTCGACTTGTGGATGTCCAGGGAGAGGAGTGCTTTGCGAACCGAGCGCTGTGTGAACGGCACTTCCGGCATGGAGCAATCACACTGCGGGATGGTTGGCGGCGTACTCCCCCCGTCATCGAGAGTCGAGTTGGACGCAAAAGAAAGAGTCTAGCAGACCGGCCTTCTCCTTCGCGGTATGGGCCAGTGAGTCGTCCTCCCTGGGCAGAGATGGCTGACAGAAATTCCCCTGGACAGCCTTAGCGAGAGACCAGAACGCACGGGCTCCAGAAGGAAGGCGAACTAGTTTCTCGCCAATTCTGCCTATGTGCTCTGACTTTGCCTAGGCAATGACTCTTTTGAAGGACTTGGAGGCAAAATTTTACTCCTTTTTTAGGGCGCTGTTGTTTAGATCCAGGGACGTTGCGTCAACCCAGACCCGGTAGCACTTCTGCCTATAGCGTGATGCTATTTTACAGGAACGACTAAACCACGGCTTAAATCTGCCTCCGATGGGCACCACAGAGGAAGGAATAAAAAGTTCCATACTCTGAAGTACCACATCAGTGACAGAATCAGCAACAACGTTGGGATCGTCCGGCGAGAAGCAAACCCGCCACCAAGGGTAGGATGCAAAGAAAGACCGCATCCTTCATCCATCCATCCCACTCTGCTGACCTATAGTGCTAAACACGGTGGCAGCCTGCGGAATGCAACCGCGATTTCAGCGTGAGTGGCACCGTACTTCGGACAAGACAATGTTTCGAGAAACTAAGAGGGGCATCGCCGGAGACCTGATATCTGTCCGGATGATAGGTCAGCGGAAGGTCCAACAGGGAAGGTGTATGATCCTTCACATCTGGAATTCGCGTAGGTGATGTAACCAGTTGTTTCAGATCATACGCCAAGGCAAAATCATGAACAGATCTCCCCGCATGATCGGTTAACCGTGAACCAAGCCATTCGGCGTGGTGGGCGTTAGAATCACCGATCTCAGGAGGAGGGGATTTGCTGTAGCAACGAATCTCTAGCCATTTGGATGTTATCGAACATATAATATTATAAAACACAATAGAATGGCTGTCAACAAATGGTGGTTTTTTGGCGTTTATTAATGATATAACACATAACATGAAGTACAGCCACTGTTCCAGTTTCGCCGACGATTTAAAATTGTTCAAGGCTATTAAAAACCAGGATGATGTTCCATCTTCACAAAATGATCTTGATGCTATCCATGAATGGTGCAAAAGTAATAAAACGAAACTTAATCCTCGTAAGTGAACCGACGTTAAATTCACAAAGAATAAATCCAGTTGTTAAATCTTGTTACTTCATTAATAAAGAGGTACTGAGTGAATCTTCATCCACACGTGATCTTGGTGTCATTCTTGATAACAAACTTAGCTTTATAGAACATATAGATAATGTGGTAACGCGTTCATGGAATATGTTAGGTTTTGTCAAACGTACATGTAAGGATTTCAAAAATGCTCAGACTCTGATAACTATCCATAATGCATTGATTCCTAGCAGCTTAGAATATGCCTCGGTGGTATGGAATCCTTCGTATAAAATTATAAAATTTCACAGAATTGAGCGTATATAACAAAACTTCACTCGATTCATTGCATACAAAGTTTAAAACGGTCCGTACTATAAAGATTATAACTCTAGGCTTTCTTATCTTAGAATGAGTTCACTGGCTGACCGACGAAAACTTTTAAACTTAATGACGCTACATAAACTTCTACACGGTAAGTTAATTTCGCCAAGTTTACTGCAGCAAGTGTGCTTTAAAATCCCCTATCATATTCCTAGACACCCAATTACTAATTT
>DWHP01002887.1:0-13957 GCA_018247895.1 Parnassius honrathi
GATAAATTTTGTTTAAAAAAATAATTTTCGTAAACTTTCAATTTTCTTAGCCGAGAGTTAAAAAAATTAAATATAACAACTTACGTATAAAGTTGGATCAAATCAAAAGTGTTGTTGACTGGAAACTGTCACCTTCGTGAGTGGAATTTTGTAAAATTCGTTCTCCGTTGACCTGAAGATGACAAAAAAAAAATCGCCTAATTTCAAACCTGTATTAGCTATAGATTAAAAGTTTTTTTTTATATTTAACACACTACTCTTTACAGGTTAATTTCATAAAATTCATTCTTGGTAATTTTTAACATGTGAAAGAGAATATTCTGGCCAAATTTTGTACCAATAAGAGCAACAATTTGAAAATGTGATTTTTTTAAATTAACGACCGCGCAAAGCATTAACGTTACTCTGCGGGTGGCATTTCATAAAATCCGTTCTTAGCTGACCTCTAGCGAAATAAATATTTCTACCAAATTTTAAGTCTCTAGGCCTAGTTACGAAGATATCGTGATGAGTCAGTACGTTGGTGAAAATCTATAGGAAAAGATAAGATAAGATGAGGATATATATAATCCGCCCCGGCTTCTCACGGGTGATTTCTGGATCACAACAACAGCGCCATCTATTGGGTCCAATTGTGAATCTAAATCATCACGGGATCCACTCAAATACATACAAAAATTCCATCACACGGCATTACCAGATCATTAGTTAATCTATTTGGGGTTGCAGAACGCTTTACTTGCTAGTACGAGGCTGCTCAAGAATTTTTTCTTTCCAATTGGTTGTCGGTTATTATATGGGCGGTCCATTGCAACTTCAGCCTACAGATCTGTTGAACTATGGCAGTTACTCTTGTTCTTCCGCGAATATCCTTGTCAGTCTTTTTCAAAGCTCTTTTTAGGACGAGACGTGAAGGACCACGTGACGGTTTCTAAGATATCGAATAAGTCATCACTGAATTGTGGGGTATATCGGAACAAAAGCCAAAAAATACATGTAACTAATTCCGCTAGTTAAATTTTAACCAAATTAAAAACAATATGGTTACCAACCGACTTTTTTTTATGAATGTAATTGAATAATATTTATACAAATATACTCGTCAAAAATACTCGTATAACATCTTTAAGCTTAGTGAATGGATTTTGTAATATTCTTACTTTACAGTAGTCCAATTAATTTCAAGCAGATCCAATGTTATTCAAAGTAAGGTAAGCGGACGCTGTGGTCTATAGACATCTAAACCCTTTTTTCTTTGCTTATGGATCAAAATGTAGAATGCGTTGTGACTCCTGAGGATAGAAAAGAAATGCTTCGTTTCCAGTGAAAAGTCTTTCCGGTTTTCTGTAGTCACCATACGAAACATAGCAACATTAAGCTGCCATTTCACACCGGTATTCTATGAGAGCGTCGCCCATCCTCAGTCGAGCAGACTCATTTCTGCTACTGCAATAATAATTTTATAAGAAAGAATACGAGTATGTGGCTCACCTGATGGTGAGTGACTTGCACCGCCTATGAACAACTGTAGCAAACGAGTTATTGTAGACTTTTTAAAACCGAGCAAAAAGAGAGCCTTTTTTAGGGTCCCTTAGACGTACCGGCCGTAAAAATCGCTGGTGGTAGCCGCTTCTACAAAGAAGTATTTCGAGGAAACTTCTGATAAATCGTACAGTGTAGCTATAACATTGCACTAATTTGTATAGTTTTAACTTAAAAACAATGTGTGTCATATTATTAAGGAAAATAACAATAACAATTTACTCAGAGTCGTTTCCAAACAGAGTATTTAAAGACCGCAATTTTAATTAGCCGTTAGCGCCGAAAGCAGCCACTTTACCGCGGCGGTACGACAGCACCTGTTTCGTTGACAAATTGTTTGAGGACGTTTCACATAGAGTGGTATTTTCGTGTTACTGTGTGTTAAAATGAAAACTTTTGAATGTTTTTAAAATGGACTTTGAATTTCTTGAGACTTACAGTGGATTTTATGAATCACGCCTTAATTTAATTAAGCCTTATAATTCATTAAAAAGGGGAAAGATTTTTAGTTATCATTGTATCCACTTGAGAACAATTTTTAGCATTAGTGTATTTTTTTTTGTTAGGATGTGTGTTACAAAAATTGAAAAAATTTGATTGAAACAATTGTTGGGAAATACCAAACACGATTCACTTGAGAACCCGACGTCATAGTTAGTTCGGTACCTTTAATTTAGATACCTGAATATTTAGTTTGGGTACGATGTTGTAGCCGGGCTAACTATGATATCGGTACGTCATACACCTCAGTCTCTCTTGGTGCTTAACAGGGGTGCGAAACGTCTGGGGTTAAAGTTAAACGCGATAAAATCCATAAAATAATGTTTCATTTAATGTGCAGTATTCGCGTAAATATAAGAAATCATTAAATTTATTGATCGTTTTCGAAAGCGCGTTTCGTTCGAAGATTGATTGTTCGTTTACAGATGCTCTAACTGATCTCTTTAATTGAGTACATTATTCTATATTCAGTACATTATTATGTTTTATAATGTTTCATTATTGCACAAAGAAACTGATACTTTGAGTAAGTGTCTTAATTTTGCTCCTGACAATTGGCTAAAATTTACTTTGTGCGACTTAGTGTTTAAATCAGGAAGATTCTGCTTTCCGTTTCCTGTTCCATTTTACTCCGTTGCCTCTTACGATGCCCACGGGACGACACGGGGTAGTGAAAGCTCTTACGCCACCGCTACACAGTGACTTAAACTGTTTTTAAACCTCTATATAATTTAAAATAATAAAGAACTGCGGTCGCCCCCCACCAGCTAGACCGGCAACTACGCCAAATATCTTTCTATAAGGTAATCTTTGGGCAGGGCTATAATTTTGACAGTTTTGGTTAATTAATTGTTGTGAAGTGGCGTCCCCTCCCCTAAAGTTAGTAAAGTTACAGCCTATTTATACGTCCCACTGCTGGGCACAGGCCTCCTCTCATTTCTGAGAGCGTTACCTAGGTTGGGTACCCCCCCTTACTACGGGTAAAATAGCTTTTTACCGAATCAGTGGTAAAGCATAAATGACTTTCAATAGTATTCTTGTTATCTACTACACTTTATTCCACTCTATTCTATTCTATGCAATTCTATTATGATTGCAGTCGTATCACAATAAATTGTAATTTAGCTGCAATTTGCAAAAATGAATTTTTTTACGCTGCCATCCCACAGGGATGACAGTGTAAGAAAATTCATCACCACATTTCGTTCCGTTTGTATATATTGTTATAATTCAAAGTTCATTATTATGATGGGGATTGTTCTCGGGTTACCACGGCTAAAATTTTAAATTCAAATTATTCTCATAATGTTACCATAGATGTGGCTGGTCCTTTCCGTTTATGCAGTCGCTATGCACTTAAAGCCAATAAGGTTTATATTGGAGCGGCGTTAATGAGCTCCGCTGGAATTTGCTAAATGGCGTTATCGTTGAAAACCGCAAATAATAAAATAACATTTAGAAGGTTATGCGACTACTTGTGTGTTTTGCTTCAGTTATTTTCGAAGTATAACTTGCTTTCATAAAAATCTGTTTGTTGAGAATTTGAATTTTTTATTAATACATTTTTTTAATTCATCGCGTTGTGGGATGCTGCCCGGTTAGACAGACAGATTTGGTGGTTGGCAGCATCTGGATGTGTGAAACTGAAGATCGGGCTAAGTGGTGCACCTTCACTTTAATTTTGTTTATATTCAATTCATATTTGTTTATAGAGTCTCTAATATCGAAATATTTGCCTTCATGAACTCAGGGGTTATCTGAATGCCTATAAGAAATAAATAACCATTTAAAGTTTTGTGTCTATCGGTCTGACGGTCCAGTATAATTGACAAATTGGTTAAACCAGTTCTGATAAAACTTCATGAACAGCTAGGAGCTAAGCTAGGCTATGTTTTATCTAGACAACTCGAATTTTTTTTGTAATCGTTCTTGATGATTATCTTAAACATACATGAGGCCATGTTAATATATTCAAGCCAGGCAAACCCGAGGTAGTCGGTAGCTCTGTCATATAATAAATAAAATAAATAATAGCTTAGAGTCAAAGACATTAAAATATATACGAGCTTAGAATACAGACAACTCCTCGGCATATGCACATTTCAATAAAGACAATCGTACGTCTATTCTCATATGAATCTTGTATTTTTACGTCTCGTTGCATTACATGTTATTTACGTCTTACTATATTTCTTATTCACGCACCAAGCCGTTTCAAGCGTGAATAGGAAAATGTGCTGAGAATTTTTTTTATGTTATTTCATAGCTTCATTTTATATGCCAGTGTTGCTTGTGATAAAATAAAATGTCTTCTTAACTAAGAACAACAAAGAAAGATATAAAGAACACCATTTATATTATTTACATTCAAAGACTGCCATTCAAAAACTTTGACCTTGGACGTCAGTAACTTTATCTAACATTAAATAGCAAAAACATGTATTAATTTAATTTAATTTATTAAAAAATAATTACCACAAATTTCAATGCATTCGTTACATTTTTTTTAAATATTCTGCTTTTAGCTAAAGTTATTGTACACGAATACGACCACTTGTGGTAGTTTTTAAATAGAATTTGGTTAACAAATGATTACAAAGTCCACTCGATGGAAAGTGGATGCTGAGGTCCAAAGACGTTGGTCGTAGCATTCACATAGATAAGGAATACATTTATTCTCGATTAGGAATCAAATTGCAGATGCGTTGTCACCCGTGAGGATTAAGATAGAATGCCTCTTTTACAATAAAAGGGGTCTCCGGTACTTTACAATCACCATACAAAACACAGAAGCATTACATTGCTATTTTACGCTGGTCTGTAAAAGCGTGCTCTTACACCCATTGAGCCAACCCATTTGTACTACAACTATAATACTTCTTTATCACGTCTTATATCACACTAGACTAAGCGACTTGTTACTTATAAGTAACAATTCACGGATTACGATTTTGACCGCTTCGTCCCTCCTATCGCTCTTTAATATGTTTAATATGTCTTTGTCTTTTTTGTTGGTCAGGCTGTGAAGTAGATGATACGAAAAAAACCGGCTTCGTGAAAGTATCTCTTTTTGCATTTTTTTGCTTTATTGCCAAAGTTGGTTATTGTAGTATAGGAATATTAATATATTGTTAATTAGATTACGATTATTTAGAAGTAGTTTTTGTTGTTAAATATCGACCAGATCCTAAGACCATTCAGTGAAGCTATCGTCGTAGCCAGTGTCGTAGCTACGGCGTAGCGTAGCTACTGCTATCAACTGCGCTGAAGGTTGATGGAGATTCTACTCTAGAACAAAAGACACAGTAACCAGGTTCTCAATGTTGATGTCGATGTAAAGTAAAAAACATGGTCTTTAAATCAGCAATTCGATATTTTTAAATAAAGTAAAATGAAGTAACAAACAACTTAACAGTCCATTTGATGGTAAGTGACACTCCTACAGCCAAGTTTAAACTAAGAAGGCTGCAGATGTGTTGTCACCTCATATGACTAAGATGTTACGCCTGTTAGCCTATAGGTAATAAATCTTCTGGCTCTGATATAGGTAATAGGGTGGTACTAACTTAAAGTTTTTGCATAAACATCCTAGATTCCTAGCGGTAATCGAACCTAGGTAACCAAGATATTTTGTACTAGATTCCCTGACTAGACCACACTGTCAATCGAAACCTGTATCATGCCTTTATATTCTTTTAGTAATAATTGGGCCAAGTAAGGATGAGTTTTATTAAATAACTTTTGATTTCTTACATGATTGTACTATTTAATTCAGATCTAAGCATATTTTTTCACGAAGAAAACATTTTTCAAAAGTAAAGTAAAATATATAGAAGTCGGTAATGTAAAAATAAGTAGAGTGAACGTAAATTAATCTCTCAAAACTGGTTAAATTAAAAATGTATAGAGTTCTCTAAAAGTAAAGCTCACGAGACCTTGAAATAACTATCGATGTCAATATTAAACGAAAAAAGTTCAGGAACATAATGCTACATCATTGCCCCGTCACGCAGAGGGGCATAATTGAGGGGTTGGTGCGTGTCGGTGTCACGCCTGCGTGACTCAATTGTAAATCGTTACAGAGACGGAAGATTCGTGCGTGACTTCGTCCGTTGGGATTTACGAGCAATCTTACGTGTGTGGTGCCAAAAGTCTTTCAGAAATATGAGGCACTGGATTATCTTGACGTTTATGATGACGCTTGATATATGTTAGAATATTTAAAAAAATAGTTTATACGTAATAATTTACAGAACCGTGGTAGCTCAGATCTAATCGCATAGCATGAGTAATGCATAGTGTTTTTTAAATTCACGGAAAATATCTCTAGTTACCGGTTTCTTTTTTACGAGGGTTTAAAGTTTATCACGTTATGATGGGGGCAATTCTGAATATGTTTACAAAATACAGACTTCTATGACCGTTGATGCTAAAATAAAATAAAATAGAATTCATTGCACATAATAGCCCTTCACACGTCTACTGCTGAACGTCTGCTTCCTCTAATGAACTCCAACACCTTTAATTTACAATTCTCCACTACAAGAGGGAAGTGGAGATAACAGTATATATACAATTTTGTAAATTCTTCACTTTGAATTATATTTGTGATTCTTTTAAATTTTATCATGAATAAATGTAGTTTAAAAGTCATTTGCCTAAATTCTTTTTGCTTGTGAGAGCAAGCGAGTCCTTCCTTGGGCCCACCCATTCGTGCTACAGCTATACTACTTATATAGCTGCAGCATTGCTCTACCACGTAATTATTTGGCCTTTTATTTAACTATAACCTCATCCCACTCTAAAAGGGTTATGCAGCAATAAGTGATAGTTCAATGCGTATTGGTAGATTACACATCATGTTTCGAAATATTTTATCCCTCAGACATACTTCTTAAAATATGCCAAATATGGTTAAATTTAAGTGTGTAAACTGCCCCTGTGATACAGGAGAAATTCCGTGTTTAGGTAACGTCTTAAAATGTAAATAATAATTCCTACATAAGAAACCAATGAAATATGCTGACTTATCCTTCTGCTCAAGCAATAATTTTAAAAAAATCATTATTTTTTTTTGTAAAACTGTGGTGACAAAAGAAAATACTATCAACTTGATGTTAAGAGACTGCAAACAGCTTGCAAGCTTGCAAAACAGGTGAGGATTTTGAGAAAAGTTCACATGAGAAATGGGTACATAACCATCATTAAAGCCTATCCTAAGGAGCATGGCTTTGAGCCACCCGCACCCATCGACTTCCTGTCTCCAATGTATATATATATATACACTGGAACTCGAGAAAACAGGTTCTCGGTAAGTATAGTAATGTGAAATTCCATTTTATGATGCAAAATCACTCAAATTTAAACTTGACTGGTTGTAAATAGGCTAAATGAAGGTATTCCATTTTAATGACTAAAGTAAATGTTAAATCATTTATGTTATTTCTTATCCCAAAAGGGGTTTCGGGAGTGATAAAATTAATAATTCTGTTCTAATGTTAGTAACAGGAACTGTTTAAGCAGTATATTTTCCAATCCTATTTTATTTTCGTTTATTATTTTAATATTATAAGGGTGTGGACGCTTACCAGCAGCGTTCGTCGTTCCATTTTTGGTTTTCTTCTTTTTATTCATTTACATATTTTAAGCGTGCAGTTTCTATTCGCCCAGTATGTTTATACAGTTAAAGGTCAGAAAAAATAATTTGAAAAGTATGCGGTAACAAATTGGCAACATTGTCTGCGAGATTTAGTTTATGCTTTTTGCCTCGGAGTCCTACTGGCCAGGTGCTTGTTCCTGCCGACGTACATCAGTATTTTATTTTAGTAATCAGGGATAAAAATGCTCATCATTGACTTCTATTTGAAATTGGTTGCAGGGGTTTATGGGCTGCATATCTCACCACCAGATGCGCAGTTATTTCGTTTCATCATTATCGTTACAGGTTATCAAAAGTCCATTGATGAACATAGTCTTTCCCAATGATTGCCTCATACGAAAGATATTTTTCATAGGTAACGCGTTTTACAGGCGGTTTGGCAACCGCAGGTTTTTTATTTTGAGTTTTTATCGGAAGTATGTTGTTTTACGTCTCTTTGTTGCCTTTGTCGCTTCTTACTACGCGTACGAGATTATATGGGATTGTAGATATTTCTTTGTCGTCACAACACGGCTTTAGTTCGTATATCACTCGTACATTATTCAGAAGTTTTCTTAAAACTCAAGGTTACGTTGCGAAACATTGATCCAAGCTTTAAATTCGGATAGCCCCCATTATTAGCTAAAAATAATCGAGATGTATCGAAATTTAACGAGTTTATACAGAAATATGCTAGACTAATTTGCTTTGCATTCATCGATATTCGGGTGCGTATTTTTTGTTTCGCCTACGTTGTAGTTGGAACGTTTATATCAGTTAATTATTTTTTTGATGTTTCTGAACGGATGCTTTGATGATATTAAACTTTTACGTTCGTATGTTTTCATTTACGTAATATGGATAATTAGAAAAACTTTTATGATAGGTAGATGAGACACTGAGATAATTAAGAATGCCGTTTTAGTAAATGTGACATGGAAGCCGAAATATAGATCATTCTATAGATGGACTTATTAGTTATACTGATTTATAACCGTATAAAGTACAATTTTTTTAGGGGTTAAATGTGTCAAACGAGCACACAGTCCACCTGACGTTAAATGAATGATGCGGCTCAGAGACATTTACACTTTTTTCGATTAAGAAACAAATAACAGAGGCGTTGTCGCCACTGAGGACTAAGATAGAATGCCTTTTTTCAGTAAAAACTATCTCTAGTTCTCTAAACACACCATACGAAACACAGCAAATCAAGCTGCTATTCTGCGAGTTATAATATTTATTTTGCCAATACCATGAAATACGATATAGCGCGTCACACTATGTGATTTTAGGGACTAATATGAATGTATACATATATTGCTACATTTTCGATGCTATTGACCATACTATGGTATAACCACACTGCTTTACATGTATTATTTGTTATTTAGTCGGGTAGCATCACACACTCATAAGGTACATACACAAATTACAGGATATCTTACATATTAAATTGCTAGCTTGTTAAACCGGCAACTGTAATATCCTACAGTATGTTCGAAATTTAAATACATTTTAGGTTTTATTGATTTTATTGCAGCAAGTTCCGGCAAGTTTTGGTAAATACATATATTGAATAATAAAATTTCTTTTGTATTTTTAATTTTCCAATAAAAAAGGTAACTTAACAGACAAATACCTAATGTTTGTCTTTTATTGCTAATAGTTGAATAATCTATAATCATATTATAAAGAGAGTTTATAGATATCTACATCTATCCTCGATTAAGATTTAAAATGAAGATGCGTTGTCATCCCTGAGGACTAAGATGGAATGCCTCGTTTCAAGTTAATATTTTTTGATGAACATGCTTGAATGTTGAATATAAAACCATATTTGAAACTAGAGATCCGCCCCTGCTTTGCCTAGATTATTCGTTTAAAAAAAACTAGTCCAAATCTGAATCGAGCGCTCTTTTCGGAAGCACGTCACGTATCATTTAAAAATTATAAATGTCATATTATGACACAAGTAAAGAATATACGGAGAAAAAGCTACATATATCTCGACGACGGCGACGTATATTTATTTTTGTGACATTGATATAATTAGCTATACTAAATATGCATATAGCGCACAAGTTGCCACAGTTTCAACACCCATTGTGTTGCAGAGATTACATCTAATAATCGCAATAGAAGGACGCTTTCGGAACGAGCGCCTGATTCAAACTGCGTTTGCCCGAATTTGTGACCGGCCACTCGCGCTCATATTGCCAGTAACTTGACTCGCACCAAAAAGGTCGACAAAATAGTGAGGGACGGGCGTGAAGAGGAGCATGACGTGCAGCATGACGAGTATTGTTGCCATACCTCATCTTTTCCTACTTTCCTCGTTATTTCCCATGCCATTCAAAGACTATATAGCAAGAGGTTAAGATATGCAGGTTTCCTCGTGATGTTTTCCTTAGCACTGATTAAGTTTTCCTTAAAAGTGAGCTCAGTGCCCAATTTGTGTACGTATGATTATCAGTGATTATCGGATTATGACGTATGATTAGCAGTCGTGCTTACCAGCACTAGACAAACCAGGCAGTTATGAGCGCAAAGATTACAAGCAATAAAGAGCGAAATTAAAGCAATATCTTGAGAGGATAATTCCATTTGTTTTCCCAGCGGCTAATTGAAGTGAAAAACGAACAAATTCCATTTTGCTTTCGCCCCGTAAAGGAATTTCTTACATTTATTGTTTACATTTTTCCGGCAACGTAGAACTTTCTTCTTGAATTAGTAGGGAGACGCTCATTTATCCTTTCCCAGATGCCGACATTCTGGAATTTTATTAGCGGAAAGTACGGAAAAGAAATACATGGTGAATTTTTAAATATAAACGTTAAAATAAACTCAAATTACGTTAATTTATCTTAACTTTTATGCACAAAACACTAGTTGATTTAATAAATTTATATTTAAATAACTAAATAGAAAGTGTTTACCTACTTATGAGTTACTTAGTTATTATTTTGTTAAAAATGATAAAATATTAGTGTAAAGTTTTCTTTTTCATTTCAATTAAGTTGTAATGTTCGTGTAAAATATAAGAGAAAAGTTAAAACACTTTTGATTTTTTTATTATTTTTAGTTTTGAATCCGGTTTTTATTTTTTATTTTAAGTATTATTTATAGTTTTTTTCGTGGTAGAGCCACACTGCAATTATATTACGGTTGTAGCACGAATGGGTTAGCTTGACCGGGGAAGGATCACGCTCTCACAGAATACCAGCGTAAAATAGCGGCTTTACGCTACTTTATTTCGTATGGTGAGTATAAAGAACCCATTTTACAGGAAACTAGGCGTCCCATCTTAGTCGTCAGGGGTGACAGTGCATCTACACTTTGATTCTTAGTCGGGGATTAACGTAGGTGTCTATGGGCCACAACGTACACTCCACTTATTATCAGGTGGACTGCGTGCTCGTTTATCACCCCCGTTCTACATCATAATCATCGTCATTACAGCCCTTCACAAGTCCACTGCTGAACATAGGCCTCCCCCAAAGTATGCCACAAATCACGGTCCTGAGCCACCTGCATCCATCGACTTCCTGCATGTGTTACCAGGTCGTCATTTCATCTTGTAGGGCGTTACCCTACACTTCGGCTACCGGTACGAGACTGCCACTCGAGAACCTTTTTTACCCAACGGTTGTCGGTTCTCCGAGCTATATGGCGGGCCCCATGCCACTTCAGCTTACTAATCCGTTGGGCTACGTGGGTCACTCTGGTTCTACTGCGGATATCCTCATTTCTATGTTCATCACGCACAGAAACCCCGAGCATAGCCTTCTCCATAGCCCGCTGAGTGACTTTGAGCGTCCTCATACGGCCAGCAGTGAAGGACCACGTCTCAGTTCCATATGTCATCACTGGCAACACGCACGGGTTGTACAATTTCGTTTTCAGATTTTGAAGTATATCTGATGAGAAAATGTAACGTAATTTTCCGAACGCTACCCAGTTGAATCCGTCGATTGACCTCTCGGTCGAAGTCGGACTTACGTAGTCGGACTATTTGTCCCAGCTAAACGTACTCGTCAACAACTTCGAGCTTAATGCTCCCAACAACTATCGGCAGAGGTGTGACATTGACATTAAATATGATTTTTGTTTTGTCCATGTTCATCTCAAGACCTATGCGTTGGGAGGCACTATTGAGGTCATTGAGCATAGCATTTAGGTCCTCCAGCGATTCTGCCATAAGGACTATATCGTCGGCAAACCGAAGGTGAGTGATGTAGTCGCCATCGATGTTAATACCGTATCCTTTCCAGTCCAGTAGCTCGAAAACGTCTTTCAATGCAGCGGTGAAGAGTTTCGGGGATATAACGTCACCCTGTCTTACACCTCTCTATAGTTGGAAAGGTTTCGTACTCTGGTTTTGTACTCGGATAGCCATCGTAGCCCTACTGTACAAACACTTCAGCACTTCGATATACTGACAGTCAACTTGGCACTATTGAGAAGAAGCTCGATAAAAATGCAGGTGGTTATGACTATGTTTCATTTTCCCGCCATTGTGTTTTTTATAGTGTTTCATAGGTTCACGCCCGCGTGAGATTAAAATTTGGTTTGTGTTCATCGCGGCCACTAAGACCAGGAAACGGTGTAATTATAACGTGTTACCATTTATTCAATTACGCAAAAGAAACGCGGCAGTCATGTCAAATAAGGATGGTATGATATGATGCTATGGAAATAACTGAAATAAACTAATCAAGCTGTCTCGACACTACAAGATCTCTAATTTTTTTACAGCACAAGCTGCAGAGCTTAGTCTGCTTGCTAGTTTAGATATATAGGGGCCGCACTGAAGCTTAGCGTCGAGAGTGATGCCAAGAAAAACAGTGGATTCAACAGGACTCAGTGTTTCCTCACTTGAAAACACATTAGTATCCGGATTTTAACATTTGTTGTTGTAAATTTAATACATTGAGTTTTATTGCCGTTTAAATGTAGATTATTAACGTTAAACCAATGCACTAATTTCTATATAGCATTATTCACTTCGTCATATTTTAAAGATAGACGTTTAAGTTTATAAATCAAGGAAATATCATCAGTAAATAATACAATATCATGATTATCCCCTACAAGAAAAGGTAAGTCATTAATATACACTAAATTTAGGAACGGGCTGCGATTTGAGCCCTGAGGGACACCGATCTATACGGGCCATCAGGAAGAACTTTTACCATTGCTAATAACTTTCTGCACTCCATTACTCAAATATGAAATAACTAGTTCGAGCGCTGTGTTCTTAACACCATATTATTGTAGCTTCCTGATTAATGTCTAATAATGAACACAGTCGAAGGTTTTGGAAAGGTCATAAAATATACACAAAACATCATCTGAATTCTCTCATGCACAAAAAATGTATATTATAAGCTCAACTCCGGCATCGGTTGTCGAGTGACCCCTTGCAAAACCAAATTGATTTATATAAAGCAATTTATTTTTATTAAAAAATTATCATCTGATGTAAAACATTTTATCAAAAAATTTTTCTTTAATGTTGGTAGTACAAAAATTGGTCCAAAATTGGCGGGGTCTGATGTACTACTATATTTAAATAAAGGTATAACTTTAATATGTTTCATTAAATCAGGAAACAAACCAGATTTGACGCTTGTATTAAAATAGTGGCTTGTTAAGGTGACATTATATCTATTACAGATGCAATAACTTTAATGGAAATCCCCCATAAGTCTGCCGTTTTGTAAACATCAATAGTTTTTAAATATTTACACTACTCTACGGAATTTAAGAGTATTTGAACGAGCCTTTACATTTTGTTTAAGCGATGATTCGGCGATAGTAGGAGAAGAATTTAATGATTTTTTTGTCAAAAAAAGAACATCAGTAAAATGTTTCTCAAAAGCCACAGCAACTTCTTTGTCAGATTGAGTTGAATTTTTGTCAATATTCAGTTGAAGATCAGAGTTACGTTACCTTGCTCATTTCACTGTTAATTATACTACACGTCATTTTAGTTTTGTTGGATGCAGTTTTAATTTTGTTTCTAAATGTAAATTTCAATTTTGTTGCTAAATGTAAAGCCTCAGCTGTGGATCACACTTTTTAAATATTTTAGAATAGGTTGTAACATACTTTCGAAATATAACACTACGACTATGATCTTTCGTTGTACATTACGTATAACTTTCGCCTACTTTTATAAATACCTACTGTCGCCCATTCGTTAAATGATTTGCGACTGTTTAAAGAGAAAGTTTTAGAAGTCATAATTTTAAATAATGCATCATAAACTAA
>DWHP01002888.1:0-13957 GCA_018247895.1 Parnassius honrathi
CTTAATCCTAATCACGTGAGTGTCAGTAATCCCGTCAGGTGACGCACCAAAAAATGGGTAGGTTCCATCAAGAAAAAGCCCAGAGGGTTGGATGTAATTTTTTTTTGTTTCTCCACTTCTTTCTTAACACTGTTTTCTAGGAGCTTCCCACTTTTCATAGCTTCGGTTTCGACTACAAGTTTGGCGCCAAATATTTCCTCTACAAGAGTACCATCACATGTGTGACACTGTGCAGCTTCGTAGGTTTTCGCACGATCACATGTCCGTACCGCATTTCATACTCAATACCTGAGTTGCTTTGAGTTCTAGTAGACTTTTCGAAAAGTTTACATTTTTCTTTATTCATCTGTGTTGTGCAATAGCGCAAAAACTTTTTCAAACTTGAATCATTAAAATGTTGTGTAAAAAAAACGTACAAGATAATGCATAGACATTTTTTCTATGTCTGATTTTTCTTTACAGTAAGGAAAACGCGGACAATCAATACCGAAATCTTCTGAACTAATTTGTCCACAAAGTCTTCGCCGCAGTCTTGCGATATTGTATTGTCTTTGTTTTCTCTAAAGTCCTTAGTTTTAATAAATTTGTTTGTAGTTCCTATTCCTGTAACATTATTATTCTTTTATACACAAAAGTCAACCATTTTACCCATATACCTACAAACGAGGTTGTTCCATGACTTAGTTGCGATTCCTGTAACATTAATATTCTATTCAACACAAAAACAATCCTCTGTGATATATGGCCAACGAAGATTGCTTTTCTTCGTGTTAGCGTGTTGGCCAGTATGATCGTAGATTAGTTGACCTTAATGAAATAAAAAGTATTAAACCAACACCAACTATGGAATCATGTAACGGTAAAAAAAATTCATCCCAATCGGTACAGTAGTTTTGATCCCGTAGTATAAAATAGGGAAAAAGATGTAACAAAATTTTTGCCAGACGTATTCGCGGATCAATTTTAGTTTTTAAATAATTGCTCTACTATAGACGTGGTATGTACACGCCTGAAAGATTCGCTTTTTTCCAGTAACATTTTATTTCAGTTGGAGAAGGCTTTTCTGTGCACCTGTGCAGCCACATTAGGAAGCCACCTGCATGTTTGCAACCGCCTTTGCTAGCTGCACAGCCTTCGCAATTAATAAATTAAATTTTTTGTTCCCTTTCATTACATTCCAGAATATAGTGGTACGGTTTTGCCCGTACCTTATGCTCTGGCGTTATTCTGCACTTAACAGTGCGAATGTCACCTACTATTTTTATTTGTACATAACCTATTGCGTCATCGCCATAGGTTTCTATTTCAGACCTAAAAAAAATGCGACCCTCGTTTAGTATTAGTTGACAATACCTGTTGTATGTAGGTACATAACTGAAATTATTTCCACGTAATATATTCACGGTATTAAACAGCCGTGGTAACCCAACAGCTCAAGACGTTTGAGCAATGCAGTGACTAAGTCATTGTGACACTTATTAATCAGTGCCTACCTGTGCTATTGACTGAACAGATCTGATAGAATTTGTGTGAATAGTTAACGCTTTTAATCATAATAATAATGCGACCCTTTTTCTGTTAATATTGAAAACATCTGATTTTTAGATAAAATCATATTTTTATACACCTAAGGTATATTTGTATCTAGTAAATTTGTTTATAAACAACAGGAAATTTTTTTAACCATAAAACCACAAAAAGGTCAGGGTGCACTTAAGAAGAATAAGAAAACAAAACTAGTTACAGGCAGATAGTAAGTAGGTATATAGGTAAGGAATGTTAACGTATGTTTGTTATACCTATTCTTATCATTAGCAAATGAAACCCAGAAGTATTAATATAATAATGGTTACCTAGGTTATAAAAATATTACTTTATTACCTACCTTTTCATTTCGACTCCGCGTATTTCAGCCGCGACAAAATCTTTGTTTCTTAGAAAATATTCCACCATCATCATGTCACGGACTATTGGAAGGTTGTCAGATTGACCCTTTTGAAACCCTTTTTCCATCATTAATACTTAAAAACACCAGAGCGCACGAGGGCAAACAACTCACCCGCGAAATATACTACAAACCTCAGAGTACATTATAGGTAACTACACTATAGTATAAAAAAAATACAAACGTATGATCGGCGCGCTGCGCCGCTGCGCTGCTCGTGCCGGCCGGGCGCATGGAATCGATGACGTCACGCGCTAGTCGCGGGCACGGGCGAGATTTTAAAAATGTACGTAAACTTTCCACACTTATAACTTTGGTAATAGTTCACCGATCGACGTGAAATAAAAACTAGAATTATGTCTTTGGTCTAGACTTTTTACCTACGTACTTAAGATTTTAATATAGTAACCTTATTATCTTCTCCATTTATTCCATATTTATAGATTTTGAAGCAAAGTAGTATTTTGTTTTTCAAATTTGACACCATTGAAATTGATGGATAGGATAGGTAATGGATGAATGGATTATTGGTGCTACATTATAAACCGCATAGCCCAACGGATCGGTAAGCTGAAGTGGTAATGGACCGACCATGTATTATGAGAATCGGTAACCTATGGGGAAGAAAATTTTCCCACCGCTGGATGGAGTGACAATCTGGTAAAGACATGCGGGAATTATAATGCAGGTGGCTTACGTGTGTTTTTGTGGCATTCCTTGTGAAAAGGGTATGTTAAGCAATAGATTTTTGATAGGATATAATGATAATACATTCAAAGCTGATTAAATTAACTATATAATAAAATAAGTAAAGAATTTGTAAATTAGTAGTTACTAGGCAGTTTAGAGTTCACATCTTTTTTTAACTGATTCCACTTGATGGTATAATTTTTCCGAATTCCTAAAAAGATATTACTTGAAATGGCTTATATCTTTTTTAATTTCTCTATTCATTTTTTCTTTATTAGCACTAATTTAGTACCTAAGAGCCCTATCTCATATCTTTGGTACATACTCGCTGTTAAAAGCCAAAAAAATTGAATCTTAATTTTGTTATAAATCAGTATATTGTCGAGTAACCAATGTCTGTGCCAAACTCAGATGAAGTCTGAGGTGCCACAATAAAATGTTTCTTTCCCTATTTCGATAATTTTTATTTATCAAAAATTGTACAAAATTTTATGTTCAATTAAAAATTTAAAAAACTTCGAATAGCTCTCCTCCAACAACACAATTATCGAAAGTAAAATAAATTAACGAACAAAAGAACTAAGGGAATTGTTTACACAGTCGAAGCCCTTTGTAATTAGCGCAGCGTTCAGAGATTTTTATATTTAACGGTTTGCCTCCCTCACTTTTGTTACACAATAAGCCGAACAATAGAGTTAAGACTCGCGAAGAAAAATACTGAACGGTACGTCGGCGCTGTGAACATCTATTTTAAATGCATTGGTTAAAGAGCTTACATTTTTTAAGCGGTAGGGAATTTATTTCTTAAAAACCTACAAATTTCCGAATTTTTAAAAATCATTCATTTTCACAGCGAGAAGTTAAGAAAATCATACATATTTCTTCGGTGTGAGCAACCTTAAATTTAATTTTTTAATTAGATATATTTAAGCCTCTTGCCATTGTAATATTCTAAAGATAAAGCTGGATTGTAGTTTTATAAAATCATGTCGTTATTCGAAACTGCGAGCAAAATTTAAATAATAAAGATCTAAAGCCACTGTGGTTACAATACCATGTTTATACAATTCCTACTAGGTTCCTGAAAATTCAGGATTCTAGTTTTATCCACTACGAAATTATATGGGGTCAAAAATGGCCCGAATTGCTTCGAGAAAAGTATGGTACGGCCGTGCCGCTTTTTTGCTCGACTTGGCGGGGCCACTGCCGTGCGCCCAGATCAATAACTGTAGCTTTCAACATTTAATAAATTCCTCAGCATTTTAGATAGCGCATTTGTTAAATAAACTATTTTCTTTTTACCGAGGCCAGCAACCCTCTGGTAATTAATTGAAAAATTCTCATTTAGGCTTAGAAGAGAGGGTTTTACTATTTTGCTCATAACGACACTTTTCAAGGTCAATCCACAGTTTTAGTAACTAATTCAAAAAATTTACATATTGAAAAACATTATAACAATTAATACGTGGTATGCTTTACGCTAAGCTACAGGTTGAAGTACGAATGGGTCGACTCGGCCGGGGAAGGACCGCGCTCTCACACAATACCTACGATTAAAGGCAGCACAATGTTACAGTGTATACTATGGTATCATGATTATGGTATTAGTATGGTGAGTGTAGAGAACTGGATACCCCTTTTCTCTGGAAAGGAGGCATTCGATCTTAATCCCCAAAAGTGACATCTGCATTTTGATACTTAATTGAAGATAGATTTAGATATCTATGGGCCAAAGAACCCACTTACCATCAAGTGAACTGTGTGCTCGTTTATCACCCATATTTTATAAAATAATATCTAATGATTTTTTAAATCAACGTGAAAACTACACGTTGAATAAAATTACTTAGCGGATTTTATGGTGTTCTGTTAACTTGTTTTAATTTCCAACCTTTCGGGTGCTTCACAGCACCCACGGTCATGGGAGGGAACACCTCAGGTATTTGACGTCCCAATGTCATATATAACCTGGCTGCCGTCAGTTTTAGAATATTAATTTTTGTTTCAATCTACGCAGAACGAGCTTACATTATCTTGAAATCTTGCAGTGGTATGCTTAGGTTTGAAATTAATTTTGTTAATTATGAGATCCGAAAGAGAGGGCAACACCCGTCCATCTTCTCTGTTAAAAGTAGGATATTTTGTTTTAATATCAACAGCCTCGCGTATCATCCTTGGTAGGAATCTTATGGTTTATCAAATCTGATGTAAGTGTGGGGACGAGCTTGAACATGTTCTCAGACTGCAGACTTCTTGGAGCGCCGGTGCTTCACGTCAGCTATATGTTCTTTCACGCGGGTTTTTATAGTTCTTTTTATATGTGCTATGTGAGAGAAACCACATTCACAGACTAGCTTATACACTCCTGCATCTTGTAGAGAAATATTACACTTCATGGAATGTAAAAAATTACTAATCCACATCGGCGGCTTGTAGTATGTTTTAATGGAAGCTCGCTTCAAGATGTCGCTAACCTTGTCTATGACTCCTCTGACATACGATAGTTCAGCAGGCACACGCTAGACTGTGGCCGGCTTCACTCGGTCACTGTGACGTAGGCGCGGGACCCGAAACTTGTTGTCTTGCAATATTTGCTTGACGTGCTGAAGCTCGGCAGCCAGATATTTTCTGTCGCAGATCCCTTGTGCTCTCTGAAACAAAAATTTTCCCACGGTAACTGTGAAAGATGATGGTTAGATTCACCATATAAATATCGGTTAGTATTGGTTTTTTTTCTCATATACATTGTGACCAGGATGTGTTATCAGGAGTTCGGACGACTAAAACCTCTAGGAAAGCTATAGAATTGTTTGCCTCCAGCACCATTGTGAATTGTATTTTAGAGTTCTCATGAATCATTAATTCATTCAGAGACTCTATGAATATGTGTGCGACTACGGGACATACAGGTGAGCCCATCGCCACACCATCTACTTGCTTATAGAATTTCTCTTTCAGATGTGAGGTAGTGTTCAACTAATACGGCATATTCTACGGGAATGTTGTTTTGTTCTAGCTTCCGGGTTACAATTGAGATGCAATACAATTGAGATTATTACGTAGGTATGCATAAGTGACTGAACATCAAAACTGACCATAGTTTCATTGTCGGCGAGAAGTAGGTCTTTTATCTTACTAACGAATTAGTATGAATCCTTTTTGTGTGTTCTAATATGATGCATAATTCTCACTCCTAACGGATTCAATACCACCAGTTTAAGAGAAGTTTTTAAGCATCATCAAGTATTTGGGTGATCAGTCCAATATTGACAAAACTTAGTTACTCAATCAGTCGTTTTCCCTTTTTTAAACATTTCTTTCTTTCATTCCTGACCTATTAAATACATATCACATACTTTATAATAGAATAGCATTTTTCTAGACAGTTTCCCTATCCGTTTTAATTACGATGTGTACCCTATCTAAGGATATGTCGGTGTTATGTACCTGTATGTGTTATTGTTATTCTTTGTTAGGAGAATTTATACGATAACGACGTTCTTAATAATAAATGATTTTTTTGAATACTACTTTATGTAAAATTTGACATAAGACATTAACAAATTTGACATAAATACAGAAACAGATTAATGATAATTGGTTGTATAATTTGTAATTTACAATATACAATGATTGACAATTTAATTATTATAACAAGTATATGACATTGAGCTATAATAATAATCTTACGTTGGTATTTCCTTTGACGCTGTTACTTAATTAGTTACCAAATAAACTTAATAATTTATGCACTATGTTTTTGTCCATCATCCGTATTTTGGGCGTAAATAGACGGGAGACACCCAAGTCTGGCACCATATCGTGTGCTTATTGAGTGTCTTATTTTTGTTATTATTATTACATTTTATACAATATCCTTTCTATGATTTATAAGACACAAAAATTAGGATTAATAATAAATTAATGTAACAAATCATTGTCTTGAAAAATTATGAATTGTATCCGCCCAAGCCCCACCGCAAAATCAAATTATGGTTCTTAAAGTCGGTGTGTTTATAATACTATTGAGTAACATGAGCACTAAAATAATACAACGGCACCCAACTGTGCAGCGAAACGTAGTTTAAGTCCGTTCGTACCCGGTGTGGTTCCGGGGAACATGTTTTGTGCCTCGAATTCTTATAAGTCACCCCATTATACTAGCTTACCTATGGTATAAATCGTACCAAAAGTTTTCCTCCCGCTTTAAACGAGTGCAAGTTTTTGTCAGCGACTCGTTTGCAAAGGACCTACCACTTGCTGTATTCACGGTCAGTTGCTTTACTGCTTTATAGCGATGCCGCCAATGTTTGTATGTATATTCATAACGAGATATTTATTTATATTTATTTTTGTATCTTACGTTTGAAATTATATTATATAGCTTAATCAAAATAATGTTCATCATTATATAGTCATCATCACCATTACGATCAGATAAAAAAATTGTTATAACCAACCTAAGTATTGTTTTCACTCACAATTACACTGTTCTTTGGGTGCAAGTTAATATCAACACATTAAGATGAAAATATTAAAAATACTGAGTAGTATTTAATATTATTAATATCCGACAGCGCATTGAAAATAATATAGATTTCTCTTTTATTTTCCTTAACTTTTGTTAAAGATGAATCGATTGACAACTCATTTGGTAAAATCGGTCTACTGGGCTACTACGGAGAAACATCCATACATAGATAGAATGTCAAGTACAGAACCCTTTCTTTGAATCGTCGTAATCGGTTAAAAATATAGGTTGAAAGTGACAACCCTTGGTTGTAGCAAAACATGGCAAAGTAACACTCATTTTTGAACTTTAAAAATAGAAAATTGCTACTTAAACAATATAAGGAATTCTCTATTTTTTTAATTTTTGAGTTTTAAATGACATCATTTAAAAATATAAGGTTTTCATTTTCCAAATGTCGACTTTTAAAATATGCCGCTCCGGAGCCACGCAACACCCTTCCGAATAACAAGTATGAAATACACAGTGGATAAAAATAGTTTAACAAATAATTTGGCATTATGATTATAAGGCTTGAAAACGTTTCTAAATTAACAAAATTTAAATGTAGCGGACTCAAAGATACCATGATGGGAATAATTAGTCTGTTCTATTTATTTCACCGTTATCAGACGAAGTAAATGAGGTCCTTGAGGAGCTATATAACGGTTCCACGCTCAGAGAAATGGCTTTTAGGAAGGGGTACACTAAGTTACGTCAAGATTATTCGAAAACTGCTTGGTTCATTGGGAAAATTAATTAGCTTCTACGATTGTTACACTCAAAGGACTAAAGAGGATTTGTGTGAATAGAAATTACTTTTTTCACTAAGTTTTCAAACGAAAAAATGAATACTTGTTAAAAACAATTAAGACAAGTTTTTTTATATATACTGTAATTAATTTATGTATATTATTGCGCCAATTTGACCTTTAATTTTAAAGAAGAGTATTTTTTGATATATTTTAGATTTGTGACTAAGAAATTATTGTGAAAAAATTTTAATGAAGAAATTAAATAAAGTAGATAATCAAGTATTTTCGACCACCATGACATACATTTTCAATTTGAAAAATAGGAGGGCAACTTTACTAAAAGCGCTAGCTTTTTTAACTGGCTAAATTTTGCTATTTGCACCACAATTAAAGGAGAAAATACCCCGAGTGTTGTGTATTATATTATGAGGTAAACTTACCTTCAACCCCGAAATCAAATCCTATTATTTTCATTACAAACCTCAATGGCAAACAATTTTTGAGTATTTTGTCTATTTAATATTTGTATTTATTTAAATCACATATAAATTACAAATCACTTTTAACATTGACGCCCAGTCTTAGAGTACACTTTATGTTAGAATATTAGTTCTAAACTTTTAAGTTCTTACAAAAAAGAAAAGTTGCCAGATTTCACGGTACGGACAGAAAATACCAATAGGTATTAAGGTAGTAGAATAAGGCATTATTTTGCGGAAATACTTTATATAGTTACTTTATATGTTAAAAAATGGTTAAGCTAAGATCTAACCTAGTTTGAAGAGCACCTCCAACCTAGGTTAGACCTTCCTTCAATCACCGTAGTGTGTTGGCGTTGGAATTAGTCACCACTAACTCCAACATCAATACGCTAAGAAAGACACACCTATCAATAATACGACTCGTGTACCGTCTCTAAACGGGGCATGTCTCTGCGGTGTACCATCGTTGAGTCTACTTCTCGTGATGATGCCTCGTCTGGAATTGCACTTCAAATTAGGTAAGACATAACATTTTTATTTTTATGCGGATTTTAGCTAAATATTTTAACATCTTCAATAGTCGATATACATGGTAGAGCCACGCTGCAGCTATATTACGGTTGTAGCTCGACCGGGGCAGGACCACGCTCTCGCAGAATACCAGCGTAAAATAGCAGGATAATACTGTTGTGTTTTGCATGGTGATTGTAGAAAACCGGAGACTCTTTTTTACTGGAAACGAGGTATTCTATGTTAGTCCTCAGGAGTGACAACGCATCTGCATTTTAATATTTTAATTCTTAATCGAGAATAAATGTAGATGTCTATGGGCCACAGCACCCTTATTACTTATTCAATAAAAGCAGGTATTAAGTCGGTGCTTTATATCCATTATTTTAGTAAATTTTTCGTTCAATACATAATAAGTCATTAAATTTTCTGACCGGAAAGCGTAGTCAAGGTTTCACATAAAGTTGCTACATATAGAATGTTGTTCAACCTCCTCAATCTAATTACCATGTATTTGACACTTTGGAAAAGATTACGTACATACATAAAGTCGCAATTGCTGTGCTTTCAATGAAAACCATTATAGAATTGAACAATATTCCACAAGCTTTTGTAAAGACTACATCGAGTCTTTGCACGAAAGGATTCAAGTACAAAACTGCTGTATAATATGAGAAACGGACTCTCGTTAACTTAGTTTTATTTTTAACATGTGTTTATTTTTAATTTGCTATATTGAATAAATGAGTTAAACATTTCACTTATCAATAGAATTCAAAAACGCTTGCAAAATCTATATAAAAGTAGTATTCAATACATCCAATACGCTAATAGTAATTTATAAGCTGTGACGAACAAACGACTCCTGCAGTCATCTGTTCGTCACAGTTTATAAATTTTAACCACAAAATCCTCGTAGAACAACGAAAACAAATTACGCCGGTTAATTGAAATTTACGACGTAGAATCGGCTTTAGACCTACCTTAACGACGGTCGGACCATCGATTTCTCTTCCGCTGCCATTTGATTACCTGATAAATTGATGTAATCTTGGAAATCAGTGTATAATTTACGTTTTACGTATTATAATGTAATCATCTCCGACTTTAAATCAGTTTTATTCGTATCTTTATTTACATAAAATAACGGCAGACAAACACGTGATTTGAAATGAAATCCATTTCGAATTTACAGTAGGAAAACAAATGAGCACGCACACATTCATAAAAAACTAGCAAGCTACAAAATGCGTAAAATAATTTAGGTACAAAATTTCTATCACCGTCACATAAACATGTTATTCTAGTAGCAGAATCAGCGATCAAGTTCAAGCAAACGCCAAAAAAACTGGCGCCAATCACATTGAGCACTTCTTAATTTGGTTATACATATTAGATGTCACTCTTACAAAACTATTAACAACAACTATTTGTGTGTGGGTTAATCTTAATTATATATATATAAAATTATATATTAGCGGATTGTCAACGTAATTGTTATGTTAAGCTCATGAAAATAATAGAAAATTTAGGTGATGATAAAGTAAATGGTGAAGCATCATCTTCTTTTACTCATGCGTGTCACGGCACCATTCTACGGGAGTCCTAGCATTCTTGAGGTTATACGCTTATGCTGCACCCAAAGCATACGCTTCACGTGGAGGTGAACTGCAAGATCTCATGAATGCTTGCCGATCCAATCTGCAATATGTGCTAAATATCTTCGTATGTAATTCCCCTAATCTCTTCGATTAAAGAGTTCTCTGCTAGATAGTTTCCTTCCGGAACAACAGTCACTTTTTTCTTCGTCTCTCAAAGTTTGTGGACCATGCTGAAATTTGTTATACCAGCACTAACATCCTTAGAAAGGCTTAAGAAGGAATTAAGAGGAATTAAGAGACATTTCGTAAAGAAATCATTTCGTGAAAATGTTTCCGACGCCGATCCATTTCTCAATGAAACATGATATTTCAACTTAACTCTTTAATTATAAGCTACAAAAAAACTCGTTAATTCGTAAATAGTATGAATATACCTCTTGAAATTTGAAATAAGAACATTCGTATTTGTTAATAATCGTAATTTACAACAAGTTGTAACTAGCCAGTGTAAACAACATTCGTAGAACTTTTTAAGTGGACGGTCGTATAATATGTGAATTTCACTAACTTATTTTGATTATATAGGTTTACTTACAATTAACTTGACCTAAGAAAAACATTTTTTGTATAATTAGATGAAAAACGGGCACACAGTCCACCTGACGGTGAGTGAATACTGTAGCCCATAAACGTTTGTATTTATCCTCAATAGAGAATCAAAACGCAGACGCGTTGTCGCTCCTGAGGACTAAGATGGAATGCCTCGTCCAGTAAAAATGATCTCCGGTTCTCGACAGTCACCATACGAAACGTTAGCGGTTATTTTAGCGTTATTTCAGCGTTAAGCTGCTATTTTACGCCGATATTCGAATATGAATTTTTAAAAAATATTTTTTATTTATGAATATAAATATATTTAAGGCATTAAAAATTCCCAATATTTTGAAATTGTTTTAATGTCGTTCCTCAAGGTCGTTAGATTTTCACGTGTAGGTGGCATAGAGAAATTATTGCAGAAGTAGGTACATTGTACTCCTAGTCCTCGTAGTCCTACCACCTACTAAGCACTATCAACAAAATTACGACAGACTACCCAATACCTATTTAAACCTCACCTCACAAAGGTAATTTACGACTTTCTCTTAGCACGTAACTACTACTAGCTCGTATAACTTCGCGATTAAAGCTTTTATCAGTGAATTGATTAAATGTCAAACTCTAGATGGATTTACGGTGAAAGTTGGCTCTTCGTTGAGGTTATTGATTTAAGCTCGCAGCTTAAGTAGAATGATTAAATTCGATGAGACCGACAGAAACAGAGGTTTCCGAAATCCTTTCTTTTTAAATAAAGAGTTCAATGCTTTTACCAATTTCTTGATATTATGCTTTATTAAAAATAATTAGATGCTGGGACTATGAGCGTATTTTGAGTTCATGAAAACAAAAAATAAAAAAGGATGAAAAAGTGGATGTCCATTTGTTACAGACTACGAGTATATACGTCCCACTTCACAGGCCTCCTTTTATTTCTGATAGAGTTTGATTGCAAGGCCGTATCCACTGCACTACCCTAAACGTTTTGAAGGACTTCACGTGACTTCAAAATATATATAAATATACAATAATTTATCATGCAGTTTATTGATATTTTATATCTCCTAAGTTTACTTTTATCGCCGATCATGTGGTATATTAGCACTATATAAATATATTATTGATAATTATTTATTTAATTATACTACTTTATCTTTCGATCGATATAAGATTCAGTGCTTTATTTTTCACTAAAGAAAAGTTCAGTTCACTCAATGTAAGCGATTTTTCTGTTTCCTGGTTCAACATCGCCAGCACAACCGCCTATCAAAAGTCTACTGCAGAATGTAGGTCTTTCCGACAGATCCCAGTATACAGCCCTAAGGTTTTTCAACAATAAAGTGATTTACCATAATGTGCTGTGACCACCAAAGCACGTAGTAATCTTGAAATTTTGATACCAAAAAAAAATTTGGGATATTTTTTAAAATAATAAAACAGAAAATAATGCCTTATCAAAGAAAAGATTAATAACTTCCCTGTTATAGGTTCACTTAGGCATATTTATCAATAGGTTTAAAATAAATAATCAGAAATAACAACAAGGACAAAAGGGACAAACAAGGAACATTAGCAAGGGTTCTGTCCAATTTTCGTCCTGTCCTCGCTGATATATACGGGCCTATGTGACAACTTTACACACCGCCGCTACTGGCTAAATTATATAATTCTTTGCTTTGCCAATGTTTTGATTCGTATTTTATTAAAATATAATTTTGTTTCAGTAGGATTCTCTAAGCTATAGTTGCTCAGATGGTTAACGCTCGCTGTAAATATAATAGAACGCTGGTAACCCGGATTTGATCCCCGTCAGCACCAAAGAAATTGTTAATTGCAATTTTAAGTGTTGATTTACCACGTGCTCGGCGGTGATGGAAAAATCGTGAGGAAACCTGGCATGTCTGAGGAATAAGAAAAAAAATATTTCGAAGACATGTGAAGTTCGCTAACACGCATTGGGGCAGCAAGGCGGACACTTCCTTGCCCTAAAACCCTCTCAGAAATGAGTGGAGGTATGTGCCCAACAGTGGGGCGTATATAGGCTGTAACTTTACTTTTACTAATTTTAGGATTCTCGGGGCCTATTTTTTAACATTCTACTATTTATTTAACCACTGCACGATGAATAATTAAACACGTATACAATTTATTTTTATATTGTTGATTAGATTCATGAATATTACCTTTACAAAATCTGACACAAAACGACAGTATATTAATTTATACTTGGTGCTAAGGGCTTTATACTCAAGATTTGCCTATCATAAGAATCGAAGTGGTCTGTGATGAACCGTATAGAAGAAAACCTATCCCTTTCAGGACTCATGACTCAACGATTACTCTTAGCAAAGATATAGCCCGTAGCCTTTTTAAAGGGTGTGTTACTCATTCCTAACTACTCACCCATTTAGAGTGAAATCAGAATGGGAAATCAAATCTTACGAAGAATACTATTCTCCGAAACTCCTTAAACAAGTAAACCGATGCGATGCGTTTCTAAAGGAAATCCCAGACGTCTACGTCGTTAGGGGTCACATTTTGCTGGCGTATTCTCCGCTGACTCCGTGAGATTATTTATAGAATAAGGATGGAAAACGAGCTTTCAGTCCAACTGTTTGTAAGCATTGGGATATGTGGCAATCCCTGAATAAAAATCAAAATGCCGATGCAATGTCACCCTTGCGCTCTACGATGAAATGCCTCGTTTTTAGTAAAAAGGAACTCTGGGTCAGAGTTTGTTCCTACTTCAGTCAAACCGATCCTTTTTTTTATAGGACAGGGTGACAAACGAGCGCACAGTCCACCTGATGGTAAGTGGTTGCTGTGGCCCATAGGCATCTACATCTATCTTCAATTACGAATTAAAATGC
>DWHP01002889.1:0-13956 GCA_018247895.1 Parnassius honrathi
GGCGGAGTTGTATCACACAATTCATTGTTACATGTAATACATGATTTGCAAACTTTAATTTTTAACTTTTTTATAACTTGCCCTGCCACATACCTTTTTGTCTCCGTGACAATTTTATTTGCAACTTCTTGCGAATCGTTACCTGCCAAGTTTTGAACTATAAAGTCTATGTTAATTCTATTTTCCTTTGGGGGCGAAGGTAATTCATTTTTTGTTAGCAGACAATCTAAATTATTTAAAACTTTATTAAAATCTTCCTCACAATTTGCCCCCAAGGAATGTGTTGAACTCAAATTATTAACAAGTAATGTTTTATAAATACTTTGTAATTGTAGACACGTAAGATTGTTGTTTCTAGCTCCGTGGCTCCTTATCGAGGAGAAAAAGTTTTCCAGGGGATCTTGGTTAAAATTACGCATCAATATACTCTTTACATTGTATTTGTCAAATAAATATTGCAACAAACCTTTTATAGTCAATGTTATGTATCCAATTTTTTACTAATGGAACTTGTTCATAACTTACAGATGATGTAGCACTACCTCTTTTTTATATCCGTTTTAAATCTCATTGATCTTAAAACTGGTAGAACTTTATTCCATAGTGCAAAGTGATCTGAATTTGGTTTTACACAATTTTTATAGATCTTATATGTTTTCTTATAAGAACCTCCATTAAAAGAATCAAACAATTGATCAAACAAAAGAAGTATATCTGCCGTATCCTCACATTCTTGTGGCAGCAACTTATTTTCTGCAAAGAAATAAAATGCTATGAGCACTTTTTAAATAATAATAAATAAAATGTTTAACGTAAGAGTTAATACAAGTAAATAAGCGATAAAGAGTTATCTTACAAAAAATGATTTCAACATTGAATATTAATTAGCAAATTATATATACGTACTTGCACAAAATCGTAAAGCTCCTGATACTCGTTGGCTAAAAACTTGAGCTGCATGTTTCACCTTCATTTTGGGAATTTTTTCAGGCATAATATGCATTTCTGTAAGCTTATTACACATCCTTAACTCATCTTCTCCTGCATCAATTTCCAACAGTAATTTTAAATGTTGCCATTTTGCTATTTTTACTTGGTCGTTCTGGATATACCTTAGGTCTTTTGATAATAAATTATTCCTCACTCATTTTAATAAATGTGGATGATCAAATAACGGGAATATATCATGATTTTCAATTTGAAAAGCATATTCTGCCTTTGTCTCCTTTAGTAATTCATTTACTACCTTTGTGTTAATTGTTGATTGATCACACACAGTTGCAACAACAATTAACCCTGCCTGAAATATTTCTTTTATTATACTCTTTATAAATTTTTTAAGAACTCTTGCATTTGTGGCACTTTTGCAAAAAGCAAAGCAAATAGGTTGCTTATATTGAATTTTTACACCCTTTAACATAAATACTAAAACATGATCAGCAATATTGTCATTCTGATCATTTTCACTAAAATCTTCAAAGCCGACTATTTTATCTAAAGCTTTATCATACTGTAGTGATGGTGAAAGCGACATCTCATCAAACATTAACAAGCATAAGCGTTCTTCCGTATTAAATTTTTGTGCTGCATCTTTTATTTGACGGAATACTATTGGGTTTAGACCTGCTTTCAAAGTTATGTTTTTAAGTACATCCTGCAATGTCCTCTTTGAGGGCAAGGTAAATAATTTTCTTAGAAAATTATAGCCTTTGGGACTTTTTTTATAAATCGACAAAGCTAATAATTTTTCTTCAATATTAAAACGCCTTCCATAGTCTCTTTTATTATGCTGAGTTAATTGCATATTTAGCAATGTCTGAGCAGGCTTTGATAATGATTTCAGAATCTTTTGAAATATTTTTGTCTTTGACATTTTTTCTATTGCTGTTATGTGACTTTTCAGGTCTTTTATTTTTTTCTGTAAAAACAAGATTTTGTTCAACAGTTTCTTAGTTTTTATACCCATACTTCTTTTAATCAACATACCTGAAAAAAGTATGACAAACAGGTACTACATATAGAGATAAGATGAAATAATGACAGCATAATTCAGATTGTATTGGAATCTCTTTCAATTAAGCAACTCCCTTTCATTGAATATTATCTATCTATCCCATATATTGAATAATATCAAATAGATATTGATATTAAATAAAGCCGTACTGCCAGTAAGCGCCATTAACTGCGTAGGCTAATATAATGTACTCTGTGCTGCGTAGTGCAGTTGCAGTGCACATAGAACATGGATTGCCTCATACGCATAGACCTAATATATAAGCGTGCCCTCTAGTTCGATAAAAATAAAACTAGTTTACGTGCTTTTAAGATAGATGGCAGCACAAAAAGATATCACTTTGTTCTCAAATTATTGTTCTAATTCTAAGTTGCATGCCCAGTTGTATATATTCTGTAATCTATGAACTATATAATTTTGGCCTAAAGGTTTAGATACCAACAAACAACTATATAATTTGTGGTAACAAACTAATTGAAAAATAACAATGTATTGTTAATCATAGTATGATAGAAAAAAGATCAAAATGAACATTGAAAGTGCTGCAATAAACATTCTCAAGCGAGGAGTAGATTTGGACTCAAAAAAGCGTTATACGGAAGCACTTGTATGTTACCAGGAAGGTTTACAAATATTGGTAGATAAAATGAAAGGTGGGTATGTAAACAATACGTTGTGTTACTTATGTTTACATTGTTGTTCTTCATTGATTTGATGATTGTTATAAAAACAGGAGAATGTGATGATAAAATAAAGATATACCTAAGAAAGAAGGTAGAAGAGTATATGAATAGAGCGGAAGCTATTAAAAAGTTGGTGTTACATCAAAAGGAAACTGGTCAGTTCCATGAACAAGTGCTTATAGAAAATAATTCCACTGGACACAGCTACAAAACACTTTTTGGTCGGTTTTTAGACGAAGATGTTCAATATGTTGTAGTAGAAGATCCTTATATCAGAAGCTTTCACCAGGTTTGTAGAACAATGAGATTTGCATGACAGGAAGATTTATATGTTTAATACTAAGTGGTAATTATTTTGTTTATGTCAGATATAAAATAACTGACAACTAACAACTATTCATGCATATACTGTAAACATAGAGGCTAGGAATGATTGGATGAAGTATTGAAGAGTTAGATATGTAGGGAATCACATATCTAACTCTTTTTTAACCAATAATTTGGATCAAATATTTGCCTCTTATGGGAAACAAGAAAACATTAGCGGTCACAAAACAAAGCACCAGTAGCAGATTAAAAGAAGTGATACCTAGGCCAATTAAACTTATTAATGGGCTTGGTCATATAGGTAGTGGCTGTGTAAGAAGAGACACTACCCTAAATCATCTCATGAACATTGTAAGAGGATTGTGTTTTAGGTTTTGTTGTAAACACATTTTGGAAATTCAATTTCATTTTTATCTTATGAATAAAATAAAAATTAAATGTAACATATCAAGTGCTCAAGCCAGTTCCGACCATTGCTTGTTGAGCCATTATTAAATTGTCTTTCAAAATTCTACCTACTTTAGTACTAATTTACTGCACAATTGCAGGGAGTGTGGTAACATTACAAACCCACCCACCATACTACACCAAGACAGCCTTAAAAATTCCAAGACTTTTACTCTGAACTAAAATATTTTTTTTATAATAGTTTGGATATTTGCATGTTTACAGGGACAAAACTTTCTTAGACTCTGTGAACTGCTAGTGAGGTCCTGTGGTAATCTGAGGCACATAGAGCTAGTGACTTCTAGAGATAACAAATCAGAAGGTGACCAGAGAGAATGGTTTGCTAATTTAAGAAATGATTTAATTAAATATAAAGTGCAATTAATAGTAAAATATTCAGAAACTCTGCATGATAGGCAAATTATGTAAGTATTTGCAATTTTTTAAACATGTAAATTTTAATTCACAAAATTTAATGTTAAGAATTATTACATTTATAGTACAGATTATTCTGGTGCACTTTCTTATTTTGCCCGTTGTTAATTATGATTGTGCTGTGCTGATGCATATTTTCCTTTTATAAATGAAGGCCTCAACATGTTGGACTATCTCTTCATTACTACTTATTTAGTTTTATTCTTTACAAGTTTTGTCATTTTTCTGCATTCACCTCTTATGTAAAATGGCATCCTATTTTAACAAGAAAGATATGTCACGCCTGGTGGTAAGTGGATGCTGTGGCCCATAGGTATCTAAATTTATCCTCGATAAAGTATCAAAATGCAGATGTGTTGGCACCCCAGAGGACTAAGATGAAATGCCTTGTTTCTAGTAAATAGGGTCTCCAGTTCTCTACATTCACCATATAAAACATCGCCACACTGGTATTCTATTAAAGCATGGGCCATCCCTGGTGAAATCAACCTATTCATGCCATTACCATATTGAGGAAAATTTTTCAATAATAAATAGTAGACCATTTAGGATTACAGAGGGTGCCGGATTAGACAGGGGCTGGAATACCTAGGGTCCACTCTAGTTATATTTACTTTTTAGTAATTGAAATTGTCATAACGCTGATTTAATTAAAAGCAATCATTAAAATTGGCGAAGAAATCATGTAATATGTAAATTAAAATTTTTTTTAGAGTTCGCTAAAAAAGGGGCTAGATAAAAATAGCGTCCAGACAAAATATCAAAATGCGGGTTTAGAGATGGTTTTAAATAACAGTGACTATTTCTGTCTGGAATGCCAAATTGAAAAAATCTGGCATTAAATTTACAGATGGTGCTCTAAAACACAAAAAAATGTACACCTTTCAGTCCACCTGAGATGTGACTTTTTTTTATTGTATAAGGTGACAAACAAGTACACAGTTCACCTGATGTTAAGTGGATGCTGTGGCCTGGCCCATCCACACACATGCACATTTATCTTCAATTAAAAATCAAAATGTTCATGTATTGCCAGCCCTGAGGACTAAGATGGAAGGCCTTGTTTCCAGTAAAAAGGGTCTCCGGTTCTCTACACTTACCATACGTTATACATTTATTTTCCTCATGCCTTAACAGATTATTATTCCATCTAGCAGGTGTACTTACTACACTGATAGCCAGTACAAGGCCGCCACTTATAAGCTCGGTCAGAAAGTTTGCCGATCACTACACCTCTCGCCTCTGTCGACCGCATCTAGTTAGTACCGTTAACAAAGCAGTTGAGCGCTCACGTGTACAACGTTTTTTAATTTGTTGCTCTGGCTACGAAATTTTTCATTATGTTCTTGTTAAGTATTTGTTTGTTTTATGTTAGTGTTATTTTTTTATTATCATAATGGGTAAAGAGTAAGCTAATCTCGGTGGCGTACGTGTTATTATTTTAAAGTTTCTAACGTTTTTCGAGAAATAAAACCAAAAAAGATCGCCTATAATAAATCTTAGTATCAACTCCAACGTTTTTGAAGTGAAAACTTCTTAAGCGGCATTGTACACTTTTTTCTTAATGAGTAAAAAATGTTAAACTCGCGTCAGGACACATGACCTGATCGAAAATTCGTAAGAAGGATGAAGAGTAGACAGCCAGTGCGGCGTAGGAGAGGAAGTATCCCCCTCTCTTTCTACGGCGCGGCGAAAATGTGTGCCTGCGCTTGATTTCTGAGAGATAAACTTTTTGATGTAATATAAATTGTCATTAAATATGTTTTATTAATGCTTGTGTACGATAGCGCAATAAATAAATATTGTGTTGTATTCTACCACATAAATGCTTTTATACCGATAATTAAAGCAACAATATTAATATTCAAGTTTTCACTTCAGCCGGCACTCCCGGAGTGCAACCCGTCGTTTTTTATTTTAAATGCATTTGCTATGATATTTCTATTGTGCAGTTTTTTAAAAGCAAATTAGGAATGTTTACATTAATAATAATCCTCCTCCAGACCGAATTTCGGTCATGGCGGCATCGAAGCGGGATATTATTATAGTGCCCAAGTGTAAGCGCACAAGCACAGATGCATTCTCTATTCTCTCTGTCTCTCTGCTCTCTCAGAATCCGATGGGACAGTAAACCGACACGACCGGAGAGAGATCAGGCTCAGGACCGACGGCTTTACGTGCTTTCCGCGGCACGGGGGTGAGACACCGCCAACTTCCTGACTCGGGCAGCTACTGAGAATTGCTTGACGGAAAAACTCATTAGTTGATTTTTGGCCGACCCGTGATTCGAGAACCCGGGACCTCATGATCAGCACTCACACTACTGCAACCACTAGACCAATGAGGCAATAAACATTATTAGTAACATTGCCATGAATATTGCCATAACCACTGAAGCTAAGCTCATAATTGCACGTACTACGTGATGACCGATGATTCATATTAGTTGATGGCGGTCCATAATGACTGTAATTTCTCAGCTCGCTTACTTAGTTTTTATTCGATTATTAATACTTTTGCTCATTTAATAGAAAAATACTAAACTAAACTGTAGATATAATTTTAACGTTACATCGACTGCTTTGTTGTTCTAGTGTTCTCGTAGTAGGCGCAACTGATTGTGTGATTGGGTTCTAATCTTGAGTCGGACCGTAATTCAGACATAGAATTTTTCTGTCAAGAAATATTCGCTAGCAGTCCAGAATCGGTAAAATTAGTGGTGCTTCGTGTCCGTGCCTCGGAGACCAAAAAATCAAAGTCTTTGGTCATGCGCGTGATGTCTTTTCAGTCGTGTCAGATTGCCGCTCCAGTGAGGAAATAAATAGTGCTGCTTGCGCACACATGAGCACTACAATCATGTTCTAATAGATGGTTAAAATACTCAATTAAAACTAGTTTTATCATCAACTATCTCCTTGCTAAAAACTTTGCAATGTTATGCATAAAGATTTTTTTAATTTATGTACCCTGGCAAATGTAGTAATCGTACGACTCCATAAATAAGTAATCGAAGAAGAAACCTTTAAAATTAAAAATATCAATAATTCTAAATATTTTAATAGTTCCTTTACTATAGTTACGATATTCTTTTGTAAAGTTATAAAATGGAGGAATAAATATATTTATTACAATAAGCTAAAAATAAACTAAACGCGATAGTCCAATAGTTTTCACCGGTATTATAAGTTAAAATAGTACACTGTTAGATAAAATTAATAGTATAAAAGAAAGTTGTACATTCGTGGTTTATAGATGCTCTAAGATTGATGGAAAATCCTTTTAATATGTAGTCCCGGAAAAACATAGTGCACACACAAACAAACGTGGTGTGGTCACTATTTCTTACATGTATTATTGATTAGTGAGTATTAATCTCAACCACCATTACATTAATTAAAGAAATATGATTATAGTCATTTATATAATATTACCTATACAAATAAAAACAAATGCTGCAAAAATCCATTAATTATTGCTCATACCTACGCGTATCTAAAGAACATCGGTCTTTCAATATCACAGAGTCACTATATCACATATTTTCCAGTAGTAATTTTATCCATGAAAATATAAATGAAAATGATTTGTTCGCAGGTTCTTGTGAATACAACTAAGGTGAACATTCAGTAGTGCTATCGTTTATCGCTATCACCGTGTCAATAAAGATACCTGTTTCAGTGTTTAAAGATCTCTCTTTCTCTTGTGTATAAATAACATTTTAAACTAAAACTAAGTATCAATAGTTATGAGAACCTTATCGTGTTAATATCGCCAGAATGAAAATGAAATGTACATGTAATAAATTATTACTTACCAGCGTCATTATTTCGTATTTATGTTTAAAAAAATTTGCACAGAATGCCTACTGTGCTATAATTAATGCCTTTGGCTTTTATTAAAAAGTTTTTTTTAAATAACATCAGAAAAACAACATCACTAAGCCCTAACAATTTAGTGCGGCGGCTGTTATAGACGCCAATTTACGCACTGCCCAAGCGACACAGTGAGACCGAACTTGAAATCATACACTTGGTACCTATAGCCTTACACGTGAATGTTGTAGACAATCGCCTATTATTAATAACTATCCCGTGTTTACCCGCTCGGTACATCTAAAACTTCTTATCGGTTGGCGGTTTACCCTAACAACCGGAAAGACCATTTCAACAAAAATTTCGTATGTAAATGTAAGATACATATATATGATCGCTATAAAATCTTCGGACGTAAATGCTGTTTGAAAATTACATAAATCATTCAAATTCCCTGTTACTTAAAGTGTTGACTGAATTTATTTTCAGTAAATCGTCATTCAACTATGTATATAAATCATGGCACATCAGATTTAACGGAGGCGTAGACGTTGGCGGAGTACCGAACGATTCGGCTTGAAAGTAAATTTCTTTCTGTGCTAGTTTTGACCATGCCGACTACATCTAATGACCGTCTGAGCTTTAGATACTGAAGTTATCAACTACAATGAACATTTAGATTTACATGGTCGAACCAAACTGCAGGATGAATCTGCGAGTGTATAAACGGGACGTCGAATACCGGCGTAAAACAAATGGTAATGATGCTGTTTTTCGTATGGCGAGGGCAGAGAACCAGAGGCCCTTTTTACTTGTAGCGAGGCGTCCCATCTTAGTCCTCAGGGGTAACAACGTGTCTGCATTTTGATTCTGAATCGAAAATAGGTGTAGATGTCTATGGGTTATTGCATTCACTTACCATCAGGTACAACTGTGTGCTCGCTTGTCATCCTTTTTCATTTTTTAAAAATTATAATGGCATAAGCGTACGCACATATTCTCCCTAAAGCTGTATAGTACCTGCACTGCTGTGCTCCGATCTGAAGGGTAAAGAGAGCCAGTAAAAATACAGGTATTCCGTCTTTGTCCTTGGAGGCATCTGTGTCCATGAGATACAGTAGTAAAAAAAGATACTGCCTATGTGTCCCACCTGTGCCCGATGTTATACTTATGTGATAAGATAGTTGTGGGCTTGGATGCAGTGTCATGGATATGTGAACAATTACGACAACAAATCTAGGCCCATAAACGACCAAAACTAAGTTTGGTACAAATAATGTTTACCGCAGTAAGAGATAAACTGCAAGAAGCAGGTATTCAAAACTCAGGACGCGCGATTAGTCGGGGTGTCAGGACATGGACCTGAAATGGGTTTCCGACAGCGGAAAATTAATTAATCCATAGAATACTATAATACACAATAGAATGGCTGTCAACCTTATTTTGTACGAAGATCGGTGTCGCCGGGAGCACACATACAAGCAATTAAACCCGATTCGCTGTATTGACAGACTCAGCAAGTTTACACATTTTAGACTTTTGATTAATGTTTTTGACACATCAATATTTCTTTATTTTTGTTTCTAACATTTACAAAATATAAATAGTTTCAACTTACTGGTTGTAGGATATGTCTCCTTTATTTAATTTCCATTTCCCGCTGTTCTTTCGACACGTAATTATTGCACAATTTGCCATTTTTTTAATAATTTGCATGCAGCGACGCTTGACACGAAAATTGAAAACGATAGATTGTGTTGACATTTATAGATGTGAATTGACGTGTTAGTGGCTACACGGGCTCCATCCACTCCCCCGTTCTATTAAGTATGTATTATAATATTCTACTATAAATAAATCGGCCTATAAGAACAAAAAAATATTTACTTACACATGGAGTTATACAAAATATTTTTAACAAGGATTATTGGCCGATCCGAATAAAAAACAAGTGACAGTTTTAACAAAGGCTTGGTTTGCTAAGGAAAAGAAAAAATAAAAAGGTAAAAAGAAATATTTTAGTTTAATGAAATATATACTACTAAATGAACTTTCTTCTTTATCAACTCATACCGGTTGACTATTGTACTCGTACATAGTCTATGTGGGAGAGCCATTAAAGGAAAAATTTACCGTAATAGCCACGGTCGTCAAGCCGATTTGCGGTCGTATTATAGTCTAAGATGGTGTTGGTTAACCCGGAGTTGCACTTAATAATTAGCTTTTATTTTATTATATTTTATGTTTGCTAAATAAATGTTTTTCTTTTCTTAGAATATAATGAAATATTATTTTACTCTTATAGATAATTGTTAATAAAATAAGAACATAAATAATAAACACAAGTTAGGTAGGAAAGAACCTTTCACTACGGCGCGACGCGGTGCTTCGTTTTAAAACGCCTTTTTCTCCAGTGTAGGTGTACGCCGCACGCGGCGACCTTTGAGGTCGCTGCGGCGTTTCTGAACTGACGCGTTATTCCCGTAGACGGCTCTTATGACACCGACGGGACCGATTCTGGACGGGACAGATTCTCTGGCGGCATAAGAGCCACGGTACTACTACGGTAAGACCTAGAACGTCTAGTAAGCCTATTCTCCACTTTTCATAAAGTCTAATATGCAACTGATTTAGCATATGTGTGTTATTACGCGGGTTCAATTCTTATCCGTGGATGTTTGGAGCCTTGGGAAAGCCGCCAAGCTGTACTAAGATCGTTCTGAAACGTGATCATATGCGGTTTAAATAATGCCGATGTTTACTCAAATCCATCTGCGAGGCACGCACTTAGATGTTTACGCTGTTCTTGAATGTTTTCTTGTACTTAGGCGCATTATCGGATAGTAATCTGTTGCATTTTAATTTTATATACGAGTATTCTAAGCCTTATAAGCCTATAACAGCGCTTAAAGTTACTACAATGATCTATTTGACAATTTTGAAAGTATGTTATCCTAAAAAGCTACGCTGCAGCTATATTATGGTACATTGAGTCGGCTTGACCGATGACGCTCTCACATAATACTAGCCTAAAATAGCAGCAAAACGCTGCTGTGTTTCTAACGGTGAGTGTACAGAACCTGAGACCGTTTTTCGGAAATGAGGCATTCCATCTTAGTATCCGCTAACAATTCTATAAAAAAGTGTCGGTAACATATCAAAATTTCAATTATCAACATTTTAAAATATACAATATACTGTAATTTCAGAATTAGGTGCAAACACACCTATAATAAACCATACCATATATCATAATTGTAATGATGTCTCAGTTACCGCGCCGTAGATTATCGTGCAATATGAACCCGCCAGTGTGACACTGAACCTTTAGCGCCATGGCAACTAAGCTTCGCTTCCTATTACGAATTATATCATATAAATTATCATTTTACAACGCAAGTGGAATCTACGTTTACTGGAACAATAGCTGATTCAGTGGATAAGCTATCAAAATGCTCGCTGTTAAACTCACCTGAAATACACCGACTTTGCGTAATGTGACGTTCCGTATCCAGTGCCGTGAACCGAACTCCTTGAGATTTTAATTTAAAATGCAATTTGTAAGTAAATATTTTTTTATCTAAGCTTGATTTAGAATTAAATATCGAAAATATTTCCAAGTGTTATTTTTGGAATTTTGAATCGTAATTTATAAACCCAACGCCGAACTCTCGCGGAATACGTGGAAACACTGGTGTGATTATAAGTTAACGATATGATATTATTTTTATTAACATCTACTAGGAATGAACTTTCAAAAGGACGTCCGTTGTATGCGTAAACATTTCTGAAGTAAATCAATAATGTCTGGAGCCAGAGCACATACATTTGGTTTTATGATGATGCTCCGTGTGGTAAAATATATATTTTTGAAGAGCACATTGCATGGATTTATCATATACGTGAATATTGAATTAGATGACTGGAATCGATACTCTATTTTGTGAGTTGGCCACATCAATGATATCCGTTATTATTGCAGGGCACTACTGAAACATACATTATTATATATCGTCCGCCTATCAAGTCTGGCGATAACGACAAATTATCTCTACTAAGTAGGACCCCACGTTTTTCGTTAAAATTAGTGTGAAATGAAGAGATAAAGTGAGTGTAAAGAACCGAAGACCCTTTTTACTGGAAAAGAGGCATTTCTTCTTAGTCCACGAGGGTGGCAACGCATTTGCAATTAGATTCTACCTATACGTACTTATACGTGGTAGAGCCACGCCGCAGCTATATTATGGTTGTAGCGCGAAAGGGTCGGCTCGACCGGGGAAGGACCCCGCTCTCACGGAATACCAGCGCAGAACAGCAGCTTGATGCTGCTATGTTTCGTATGGTGAGTGTATAGAGAACCGAAGACCCTTTTTTCTGGTCTTGTAGCATTCCATCTTAGTCTTCAGGTGTGACAACTGCATTTTTATTCTTAATCGAGATTAAATGTACATGTTTATGAGTCACAGGATGCACTTACCATCGGGTGGACTGTGTACTCGTTTGTCACCCTAATTCTATTAAAAAAAAAACCTAAGGATAGACGTTGATATCTATCGGCCACAGCTCAGTATCAGGTGAACTATGTGTTCGTTAGCCACACCTATTAAATAAAAAAAAGTCTACCGAACTGGGCGCCACGCCATGAGCATCAACGACGAAGTTGGAGGGTAGATTCTTACGCCACAACATACAAATTAATTACTTAGCACAGAAATTACGACCCACATACGTACTTATTAATTGTTTGTAGGAACAACAGTACTACGCGGAGCGCCGACCTGTTTACGGGTCAAAAAACAATACAAGAATAAAGTCCTTAGGTAAATGCCTTTGTTCAGAGCTTCGCCATAAATTACTTAGAATATAAACCGAAAATATTCTTCGTTGCATATTGAGAGAAGGCTTATGCTGAGCAGAGTGACGTTCAAGCGTATAACGTACGTATTCTATAGGACTAGAAAATTTTAAAATACATTAACACGAACTGAAAATTAAAACATTACAAACATAAGTTATTATAAGTAATAACTCATGACATATCACCAGTTTCGAGCTTTTAAATTTATCAAACATTAGTAATTACATGCTGTTTATGTAAATAACACGATAATACATATAATGATAATAGTTATAACAAATTATGACGTCAAACAATTATTTACTAATGGCTCGTTTGCCAAATATAACTAATCGCTGCTCTGTGTACTGTGAATGGAACAATTAATTGTACTTTTTAAAGCGTGTTAGTATAACGCTGACAGTCAAAAGTCATCATTTTGTTGCGTAATTGTGTGCGGTACAGTAATCCAATTAAACTGTAAAATTTGATAACTATCACGTGGACAGAGTTCAATTTACAACCTGTTATTTTCTGTTGGCACAAGTGAAATAGCTGATGAAACGGTTTACATATTTTTTTATAGAATATGATTGACAAACGTGCACATAGTCCACCTGATGGTGACAGCAACAGCTTCCTGATAACACATCAAAATATTAAAAATCCCGCAGCCATTTACTTAGCCCCAAGCAGTCATTTACTTCTCGAAATAGCTTATTTATATTCAGCAGAAACGATTTTATGGATTGCAAGTGGCCTGTCAATTTTGATATCTTACAAACCAAGCCATCAAAAATGGTTTGCATTACCTCAGCGTATTCACATGTATTCGACGTGTAGTGGCTATGTGTGTATATGTGTTATTTAGTAGTTCTAAGAGATAGGCAGCAACAGCCTCCTGATAAGAACTCAAAATAATAAAAACCCCTTCTGCCCAGCGCAGCGTGGCAACTAGAGCTTAGCCCTATGACACAATCCATGGGGCCTCATGTGCAGCAATGACCTTGTCATAGGTTATAATTAATTAACAAATTTACATTTATACTAGCGCCCCTCGGGCGGGTCGCTAGTATAAATGGCGGGTGGTTTCTGGATCTCGTATAAATAGCGGGTGGTTTCTGGATCTCAACAACGGCGCCACCTGCCGGATTCAATTGTGAATTTAAACCATTCTCGCATCAACTTCATTACACACAAAATTTCATCAAAATAGGTCCGCCGTATAAAAGGAGTTCAGTCACATACATACGGACAGAATAATTTTAATCATCATCATTCATCATTACAGCCCATTACAAGTCCACTGCTGAACATCGGCCTACCCCAAGGTACGCCACAAAGCACGGTCCTGAGCCACCTGCATCCATCGACTTCCTGCATGTCTTACCAGGTCGTCAC
>DWHP01002890.1:0-13953 GCA_018247895.1 Parnassius honrathi
TTTACATATATGGCCTTGTGATACGATTGCTCTTCATCGATCAATCAAATAATAAAGGGTCAAAAGGGCGCTAGTTACAGTACACGATTTTTTGTTTTTGTCTGTGTCCTCCACCTAGTTTTTATTTTTATCAAAACAGTATTTTAAAGATATAATAGGCAATTACTTCCAACATTTGCAGCTATCTCTATCGCACGACGGCGATACGGAGTGAGCGATATGAAACAGATAGCATTTTTGAAAATTACTCCTCGCGTCGCTTATCGTTACTTCACAATCTAATTTAAAAACGTGGTAAAATCAAATCATTTTTAACTTTCATAGTACCTATGGCTTATTCATACATTCATTCATTCATCACATCCTATCAAAGTCCACCGCTTAACATAGGACTCTCATACATTCCCTCTGAAGATGGATTTTACAGAAAAGTGATTGATTTTTGGTATTACGATTACGTTATTGATATACTTAAAAACAATCTTAAGGCTTGTTGAACTATAATTTTGTGTTTGTTAATACACACTGCAAATATTAAATTCGGCTATATATAGTTTACTAAATAGTTAAGCAACAATAGCCTATTATTGCATGATATACACGTAATATTATTAGCAAATAGAGCGACGTCCAGGGTACGAATAATTTAAGACGGGAATATCATGTAGTTATATAAACATACAAGTCAAAGTTTTCAAAGTTACAAAGTGGTTGCAACTGGTCACTTTGTCAAAAATACTTTCGCGTCGTCTTTTTACTCTAAAGTTATTAAATGTTTTTTTTTGGAAATATATTTTTAATGGCAATTTGCTTTGTTTGCAATTTGTGTACTTATGTATCTGGATAATCAAGAATTAATAATTTATTTCACAATTTTATTATCTGTAAATGTTTTCTAATTGCTAACCGATTCATAACATTTGTATTAAAAGTATTTGTACCGGAATTTCCTAATAATTTACAGAATGTTTAGTGCCGTTTGTCTGATGTAATGGTGGGGACGATCTTGAAAATCTTGTTTAAAATTTGCAAACTTCCCGCAGAAGCACCGACTCCTCGGGAAGTCTGCAATAACGTTGAAAAACTGAAGGTAGCGGTAAATATGACATCGTGATGTTAAAGACCACAGACCTTGAATCAATTGAATGAAAAGTTAAAATTAAACGCAACAAAATTCGTAAAATTTGTTTGAATGACAAATGAACACGCACACTACCCGTTTTTTTTATTTATATTTTGATACAGGCAGTGAGTCTACCGGGTTGTGAGCGAATGCTGTATCTCATAAAGAGACACAAATCTAAATGTTAAAATAATTAAAACACGCTTTTTGTTTAATAGAAGTGTAATTGAAGTTCAATTTAAAAATATTATTTTTATTTCCATTTCGTGTTTGTATCGATAATTATAATTAGTTGTCGACTCTACAGTTAAACTGTCAATAATTTATCTTCACCGTTTCAGCCTATCAGAAGTCATCCTGCTGGATATAGGCCTGCCCCATAAATTTCCTCATAGGTAGGATATTTGCCATGGCAGCCACGATTGGCAGACGGGTTGGCAATCACATTATTTTCTAGTTGTTCTTAAGTAGACCCTGCTACCTATTCTGAGACGATATGGGACATTGGATATTTTTAGATCGCCACTACACAAATTCAATAATTAGTCAATACTTTACGCGAATTTTAATTAATGAAAATAAGTTACAAGGCAAAAAGCTCTGATGTTGAGTATATGGCGTGAGGCGATTATCCGTAAGACAAGGGTTAACAAGATAGGCTAAATATTTCGGGACGGGAACGGAGTTGCAAAAGGATCAATGCGTTTTTCCATTGTCTCAGTTTAGTGGACGTTGTCCAGTTACGCTACAGCTTGTTTTTGTTGAGGAAGGGACGGCTGGCATTGTGATTTTCAACAAAATATTTGAGAACCACGGCTTTTAATTTTTATGTATTCGTTCTAATCTATCATATCATACTATATTTATTTTTTTAAGTTTTTTAATTTTGCAAAGTAAGCACTTTAAAACAAAACAGGTTATTAACTTGTACATTTTTTTTATATAATAATGTTTTGCAAACCAAATATCAGTTATGGCGGCCAGTTTAAGAGGAAAGTCGCCATCTTCGGACGACATGATTATAATGCCCCAGTTTATGCAAAAGCACAGGTGCACTTTCTATTCCCTCATTTTAATATTCTGGTGAGACAATTACCGGACACAACCGGAGAGAGAGAAAACGAGAAGGCGCTGGACCTACTTCTTCAAGTGCTCGCTGACGAACGGGTGAGAGCACCCCCTACTTCTTGACTCTGGACTTCTACTAAGAATTTCTTATCAGAATATCCCAATAACTGAAATTGCCCCGAATTCGTTTATTTTGGTCATTAACCCTGTTTACGAATTACAGAATAAAGACAGTTTGATATCTATATAGCAATCAGATCCTTATTACAGAATAGAGACAGTTTGATATCCATATAGAAATCAGCAACGGAAATTTTGGAACCATAGTAAATGTTTTTCTAAAATGAGAGACAAACAGTTTTAAGTAAATAAATGTAAATATTCGAAGTAAGGTAAAAGTCGAATAGTCAATATAAGGAAGAATTCTATTATAAACATTTTATTATTCAGACATACAGATCGTCGGAAGAGCAACCCAGAAACGTACGCGAGAGAGTCATCCGGTTAATATGGTCACTTTCTTAAAACTCTAAAACCAAAACCGTAGCCTTGTTTACATATATGGCCTTGTGATACGATTGCTCTTCATCGATCAATCAAATAATAAAGGGTCAAAAGGGCGCTAGTTATAGTACACGATTTTTTGTTTTTGTCTGTGTCCTCCACCTAGTTTTTATTTTTATAGGGCGACAAAGCTTAAGGTACCTTTTGTATTGAAATCATTAATCGCAATTTGGGATGATAAGTGTCCAGTACTGTTGGCAGTTTGTACACTAAGTGTAATTATTTCATTACATTTTCCTAATTAACAAAAAAAATCCTGTTTATAGCAATGGTTTACAAACTAACCGGTTTATTTAACTGTTATAAAATATTGATTTCTTTTAAACAATGTGAAAGTGCAAAATACAGTCTTTGCTTTAACCATAATTTTAAAAAAATCCACTTGGACTCGTAAGAGTTAGATAGTCAATATCATTATCATAATAGATTGTCACAATTCACTGCTGAAAATAGACTCACTCCATTAACAGCCAGGAAGCACGGTCTTAAGCCTTCTTCATCTAGTGGAGATTTTTAATAGAGAAAATCTATTTTACTTAGTTCCTGTGTCATAAAGTATGACATATAACATTTTATGACTGTATTATAAAATTACTATTAAATTAAAATATCCTTCATCGAAAACTGAACAAGTTGACTGCTCGCTTTATATGCAAATTGGAAGACCTCAAATTTAATGGGTCGAATAAAATGCCACATTTTCCCTGCTTTCATTGGCTTGAAAATTATACTGAACCCGTTGGCAACCTATTTACAAAAAAAAAATATGTAAGTCATAAATATTGACAAATAAATCTTAAAAATGCATCACCACATAGATAAAACCACTTATCACAATCTCTTTTTTACATATTTATAATTAAGGAACTCGCGGACAAGGAAACCACAATTAAATCAGTTATATCAACAAAAATAAAGATCCTTTTAATTATGTCTTTTTATTAAACGACAGCCGGTATTTGGGACGGGTTACTGCGATAAGGCTGCGTGAAATATGTAATTGTATTAAAGTCGTATTTGCGCTAACAGGCTTGATAAGCACGCCTTAAACCACTTCCTCTTTGGAATGAGCTTTGTTTTTACAACAAGATTACACTTCGTTTTATTTGTTTTGATTACACTTGTTAAACGGCACGGATTTATTGCGGCCATATTGTTCGACGTTAATCGTTAAACTGAGTCTAGTACTTGCGTAACGACTCTGTTGTTAAAAGAAAATTTAACTGCGCAATTAAAACGCCGCATCGCTATTTAATGGGCTAATAGATACTTGTTGCAAAATTTTCTGCGTAACATGATGTTATATCGACAAAAAGCGTTGTACCCTGCCAAATATTTCGAGTATCGAACTAGCCAAGCTATTTCTTATAAGTTTACTGTTATATTTTGTACGTACCTCGCTGGTGCGTATTATGGCTGGATGCTGACTAATGGGTAGCCTCCAACGGGGAAGGACCACACTTTTACGGAATACCACACGACTAGAGCTGAAACTGGTGATCCTTTTCTAGCCGACCTCAAATAAAGTTCTCAATTCGAGTGTATGTTTATGAGCCGACTGCCCGCGAAAGAGGTAATATTTTTCAAGCGTATGATGTATGTATATTTATGTGTGTATCTAAGTATGTCTATTTCCTTGGCACTCTCTGGAGCATAAATAGGTTGATGGATTTTTATCTAAGGCGTAGTTAGATAATTAGATTCATCATTATTGTAGAAACATGAAGTAAAACATTTTTCTCTTTTTAGTGAACCGTTTAACGCAGTTGGTTTTTTATTATTGTTTTAAAGAAAATTTTGTTAAAGAAGCCCACCATTAAATAGATCAATATATTATTGAGGAAAATTATGTGTACTACTCCTGTATACTTTCTTATGTGTAGAATAGCTATTACTCCGGACCTGCAAATCTCCTGGTTACTGATACTCTATATAAAACTTTCTGGACTGACACGATTTAGGGTCCTTCAAGAAAAAGCCTACCCTTTTTTGAAGTTCGGCAACTCACCTACAATTCCCCTGCTGTTACAGTTCCTAATGGATGGCGAAAGTAGTTTATTATCAGGTGATCCGCATGGTATGCCTCCTCGTGAAAATAATTACATTCATGTAAAAATATTTAAACACGTTTAACACTGTATAGACTTTAAATTAGGTTGTTAATTTGTGAACTAGAAGTCTTTGTAGTTAACTAGTATGTTTACCTAAGACGAAATTGTCGACGACTAGGTAAGTCCAACTTCGACCGAGGGGTCAATCTACGAATCTTACTCGGCTCGTCACGTATACCACACAACTTGTAAACAAGAGTGTACAACTACGTTTTTACGTGGTAGAGCCATGCTGCAATTATACTATGGTTGTGGCACGAATGGGTCGCCTGGACCGGGAAGTAACCACGCTCTCACAAAATACCAGCGTAAAATGTTGTTGTGTTCCGTATGGTGCGTGTAGATATCCGGAGACCCTTTTAAAAAACGAAGGAAACGAAGCATTCCATTTTATTACTCCGGCATCGAAGATAAACGTAGATGTCTGTGGGCCACAGTAACCACTTACTATCGGTTGGACTATTTGCCTGCTAGTCACCCTTAGAAAAAAATAGTGCGTCGTGCCTGTCGTGCGATGACATATTATGGAGACGGTCTAAAACGGTTCTTAAATACTGACCGGGCGAGAAATCTCAAAGTCACACAGCGAGTTATGGAGACGGCTTTGCTGGGAGTTTATCTGAGTGATAGAAGTCAAAATGAAGATGTCCGCAGTAGTAATAGAGTAACCGATGTCCCAACAAGTCAGTAAGAGGCAAAAATCGACTTTAAAGAACTTAAAAGCAATAAAATAATTTTACATTCTGAAGTCGAGGCTCTTCTTTACATTATTTTTATCTCAGCGCAAAATTTAGATTTTTTATTTTATTTTATTCTTCTTAGTCCTTTGAAGTAGGCTAATTTATTTGCCCGTAATAATGCTGATCAGGAAGGTACGGTGAGCACAGTTTTGACACAATGTAAAACCTGGTAACGCTGAACACTTTTCTCAGAGATTTTTAACGCGTTTTTGGCATCAATTTTTAACCAGAGTCTTAAGACTATTTACGGCGTGCTTGCCGGTGAAGGAAAATATAGTGATTTTTTATTTTTATTTTTTCGTGCTACAACCATATTAGAGCCGTAGCATGGCTCTATCGCGGAAATAATGAAATCTACATGACTGAGAAATAAAATATTTACGTAAAATATGAATTCCACATATACACCGGTTGAGCGCAGCGGACTAATTGATCCATGATTCTTTCAAACAGAATACAGTCGCAATTGCGTAATAGAGTCCACTGCCCCAAATTATCCCGGTGTTACTGAAGGCAACAGATGGAAATAAAAAAGCTGATGGGCAGCAATATTTTACTGATAACAAAACATCAAGAAGACTGCGCATGTCTACCCAACTGCCGGACGTTGCAACGATGACAATACGTTCAGCAGTGGACTGTGGCAGGCTTATGAATGATGAGTAATGAATGAAAAAATACTTTCAAAAATGAAAAAAGGCTTTTGCCCAGTCGTGGGATCAAATAGGCTCTTACCTTACTTTATATAAAGAAAGCTGCCACTAGTAATACTCAAAGTTATGATAAAATTAGAACCGACATAAAATATTTAAAAAAATATCATTTCCTCACAATAGCTTCTACTGTCTTTTAAAGTATGAAGAACGTCCCCAACTTCTAGGGCAATTACGGGGAGATTTCTTTTAAGGCGATTCAGCTATTTGTTGAAATTTTATTTTTTACGCTTTTGAGTGGTCTAACGAATATTACAAGTTTAATGTAACAGAATAGAATGTCGCCTAAATATTTACACTGTAATCTTCATTTCCCTCCTTTCTACAAGGAACATAAATCGGTGCAGCTGTTTCCAAGAAAGCGATAATCATACATAAAAACATGTATATATAACCTTCTCGAACAAAATTTCGATTAAATTCCGGCTTTTAATTTGTTGTAAAATCGTAACATCACAAGCATTGCATAGTAAAAAGTGCAAATACCCTCCTAAACAAATGTTTGTTTCTTAACAGCGATAAACTTAAATAATTTTATGTGCTGTACAAAGAAGTTTTACAGTCCATTCCGTGAACGTTCGACACAATATGAAAATCGACGTCGCGACAGGAATATGGAGCCAACGTAAACTTTTCTGCCGTCGCTCACAACAGGCGTAAATTCAAAACCTCGTAAAATATGAAAAATATCAAGTGATGTTCGCTCGGCGCGGACGTGGTCGTAAAACACACCGCATCGGACTATTCGAGGGTGAATTTCAAAAATGCTATGCACACAATAAAAACTACGGTTGCCCGCACGCATAACCATGCCGTCTGTAAAACTAAAGAGTGCTCTTATGATTTTATAGATAAACCAAATGCGCTCATAAAAGCGCTTATAGTTAAAATTAAGATATTTTTTGAAGAATAAATCACGATATGTGCGTAAAAATTTGTAACAACTATTCTTAACCACTTATGAACATGTTATGAAATTGAGCTTGTTAGCTGCTTATAATAAAATACTTTCAACTACAGGGTTATCAGTTAATTGACTTAAATGATTATTTGTTAAATTTAGAATTTTCATTATATTTCAGTCGGCTAAATTGATTTGATTAAAAATAAAAATCGCTCAAGTTTCCGTCATTGCCATCATCGCATCTAATATTAAATTTGTACTGTTGATTTTTTTAGAAATAGCTCAGATTCTGTTTCAAGCAACAAGTTTCCCTTAAACTAGTTATAACTTGTTCTTAAATAATTTTCAATCAGAAACGAGTAGCAAGTAAAAATAATTATATTAAATTATTATAAATTTTATAAAAAGTTTTAAACTATGATGACAACTAATACGTGATACTCGTATACATAAATTATTTATACTTTCCGGTTTTACTGCGTGTAGATAGACAACCTTAAAGATAGAGTATTTGAGCCAGCAAACTTCTATTTTTAATAGTTATCTTTATAGCTAGTATGTCTAATTTAAATAATTTTTAGTTTTGGAGTGAACTAAACCAGACACAGGTGCTTATCCGTTCGTATATAGAACCTGTAACCTGCAGCGTTGTAGTAAATAAGGCTTCGCGTCCTAATCACCGAAAAGTATATACGAGTATATACTATACCAAATTGCAATAATCTACCTAAACTAATCTCTGTGAAAAACGTCTGTGATAGACAGTCAGACAGCCGGTTGATTGTGTTAGTGTTTTGTTTTGCTTATTATGACACTGAACTGTATAGTTGGCAAATTTATGGAACAAAACTTAAATAAATGGAGAAAGTTTAAAGACATTGGTACTTACGCAATGCATCATTTGGCTGACGAGTGCAATAAAATTTAGTTTCATACTCGTGCAACTTATTCTTAGCATATACTGTGCAATTTCCTATGCAAATTTAATTGTACCCGGGGTCCACGTAAATCTCAGTTCTCTCTGACTGCAAAGTTAATTACTCGCCAGAATACTCTGCACGATTAACGAGCCAGCTTGCTTTTATTGTGTCTACATCGACAAAGGAAAGAAAAACAGAGGAAATGACATTACTGGATGCGTAGATAAATGACACGTTTTTAGGCGGATTAGGCGTTGTTGCTTATTTCAAAGGCATCAATGAGATGAATCCTAACAAGAACATTTTTAGGCTTATTGCCAAAAGCTTATTTTTTGCGTACATACAAGGTTTTGTATTTTGTTTGACTACTTTGGTACGTCTCGTTAATGTAGATTAGTTCTGTTCGTCTATCTTCACACGTTTGGCGCTATTCCAAGTTCTGAAACGACACTATTAACTTCCGAATTGTGCGTAACTTTAACCATTCGCGAACGATGTGATCTAATCTTATGGAATATCCTCATGTTATATGTTTCATGCGTATGTTTAGAACTATATTGATTTTCCTAGTACTATATTTTTTTAAAGGATATAGTTATTATTTTCAACTTTTTGTTTCAATTTCGCCGGTAAAAATACTTTAAATCTACTGCCGTTTGAAAATTAGGTTCCTCGGGGTTTAGCGAAAACTAAAAAAGAAACCCAGTATGATGAATTGAAGCAGGTGGACGTAACTGTTGGATGGCAATTTCATTTCACCAATTACGTTCCGTGAAAGTTGTAAGAGGCGACTATGGAAAATGCCAGACAAATCATATATGTAGATGGCGTCCACGTTATCTCGTTATAGCTTCTACGTTAAGACAGTAATATAAATCGGTAAGCTTAAAATATGTTTGTTTCTGTTTTGTTTGTTTATGCTTTAGTGCACCCGCCAGAATGACGCCTGATTCCTAGCCGAATTTGAAACGCAAAGAAACAATTCTATTATCCAGATTGTTCTCGCCTTGGATGCCAAACTGATCTTTTGTAGATGCCAACTGGATGTAACGCTCGCCAACTAACTTTATGAGATATGTGTTTTCTACAGACAATGCTTTTACCATGGTATCTGCTTCCTTACAGTTTGAGTTATTGGTTATTTCCTCTATTATCTCACCATGTTACTGTTAATTTACGATGTAATTCGTGATTGTATTCTGTTTAATATAAACTCAAATAAATTTAACAGCCAGTAATTGATTATTATCATCAAAATTATAGGTTTAATTAAAATTAAAATTTAATAAACTACGGGCCTCAGCATCCACTTACCCTCAGGTGGCCAGCGTATTCATTTGTCACCCTTATTCTATAAAAATAAAATGAAAAGAAAAATAAAACATTTATTAAATCAATACTAAAATTATTTAACACAAAAAATATTTTAGAGTTTGGTTACCAAACAAAGAAATTGACTAATGACACACTAATTACCCGACTGGCCAAAAAGCAGGGTAATGTGTTACGAGTGTATGTATGTAATGATTTCTTACATTTATCGCCTATATTACCTTATTTATACTGGTTGCGGGTACTATGCAAGCAATGATGCCCAATCTGATAACCAAGCCCAAGCTGAGGACCAAGGGAGAAAGTGTATCGCCTCTATGCGGGAGTAATACGATGCCTTCTAAGGGACACTTGTATGAGGGAAAAAAGCTGGCCATCCGACGCCATACTTATTTCTTCGCCAACTTAATTCTTTCGTGTTCATCGGAGGATGGCCATACTGTTACAGCCTATTAAAGTCCACTGCTGAACATCCCCCATATATTACCTTATAGCGGGGATTTTTTTATAGCATTGTGTGACAAACGAGCACACGGTCCACCTGATGGCAATTAGATGCTGTGGCCCATAGACATCTACATTTATCCTTAATTAAGGATCAAAATGCGAATACGTTGTCACTCCTGAAGACTAAAATAGAATGCCTTAATTCCAGTAAAAAGGGTCTCCGGTTCTCCTGCCCACTGGATATGCTTTCAATTATCAAAGCGAAAGAGGGGTTCCGGTTGCATTCCGAACGGAGATCCCGAGACTCCATGTATATGATGACGGTGACCACCTCGTATACGCTATTGGTTTGACTTTTCTGTTGCTCCTGTAGCCGTAGTTTTCCATGAAGAATTTCCTAATGATAAAAAAGTTCCTTTCACGTGACAACCAGGGAAGAGAGGCCGGAATTGACGGCGTCTGATTTCTAAAACAGCGTTCGATAGCGATGTTCAATGTTCAATTCTGCATACTCTATTGCATTCACGGAGAACACGGGGAGTGCTTAGAGAGAATATTTGAACTAATTCCACCTATTAAGTTCCACTGTCGGGCATCCCAATAAAATTATCGACACCAGTACTACCCCTAAACCGTCCACCGTCCACCACTTTGCGATTAATTCGAAGATTTCTTTCTTACACGACTTCGTAGAGAGACCGGCTCCCACAAGTAATTTTTTCGGATCAATAAAACCCTATAGATTTTGAAAAGAATGGCAATGCAAGTGCAATTCCTTCACGTAAACCACTCACGCTCCCCTCAAGCATGCCTGTCGGCCTCCTCTTCTATAAAATAATCGCCAGCTTCAAACAAAGCGAACTTTTCAATTACAATTAACTATTTTATTTTGTACTTCACTGAGCAATTGTGTTGTGCTGTTGATAACGTAATCTTAAGTCTGTCTTAAATCTTGTTGTATATAATTTTGAAGACGTAAACCTTAATATCTAATTAAAGTCACAGATGGCGTCACCTTTTTCAATAGTAAAGTATAGTAAAGTTATAGGCCGGGCACAAGCCTCCGCTCATTTCTGAGAGCGTTTTAGGGCAAGGAAGTGTCCGCCGCGCTGCCCCGACGCGTGTTTGCGAACTTCACACGTCTTGTAAATATATTTTTTTCTCATTTCTCAGACATGCAGGTTTCTTCGCGATGTTTTGCTTCACCGCCGAGCACATGGTTAATCAGCACTTAAAATTGCAATTAACGATTTCATTGGTGCCGGCGGGGATCGAACCCGGGTTGCTCGCGCGCTGTGAAATTTACAGCGAACGCCAACCATCTTACCTACCGTATTTTTTAAATATAATTTGAAAGCGTACTCTCCTAACACAAGCATTTTCAGCTTACGAGGAGTGGTTAAAGGAAATATTGGTGATGATAACAGATTTGCTAGTATTTTAATCTAAAAATACACTACAAACCGTACATTTTATATTATTCTTCTTAGTGTCATACGAAAAGTGAGAAAATGTAGAAAAGACCTAGTTGGCATAAGATATTGATGAGTCAAGCATTTGACGTGTGAGTATTCTCAAAGAGACACGCGTAACGCACACGTCATTAGGCGCACTAGAATGCTCGAGCACGCTCGCGCCTGTTTTGCCTCAAGGTATTGTACTTTTTGCACATGCGTAGGTAGTATACTTAGAGATGTAGTATTGCTTAGAAAAGTTTGAAAATCCAAACAAAAATCAGAAAAAAGTCGTGAAAATATAATGTTCTAAAACGCTTTCGTGTTTCAAGACAATGAATAAATTTGCGGTAATTAAAAAAAACTGTATTTTACGTTGTGTAAAATTTCGGTGATTTATGACGAGGTATTTAAAAGCTTTTATACTAATTTAAGATTTTCACAATAAACAATTATATACTTAAATTGTTTTTTATTATTTTGTAAACTTTTGTAAATCTTATTGTTGTAACCAAAAACTATTAATATCTTTTAAATATTTTGTATGAATAATTATCGAAAGAACGGGTGAGAGATTCTTTGATTGCAAAGAAGTTTATGTTCCATTTTCTTCGATAATGCCTGCTAATTATGTTTGATCATGCGATAAAAATTAACGTAAAAAGACTGTTATCATAGTAACTAGGTATTTTGTATAACTACATAACTATTATAGAGCCGTGGTAGTTCAGCGCTAATCGCCTGCTGCAAATATCACAGTACGCAAGCACTGGGTTTGCTTGCGTTCTATTCCTGCTGGCACCAATGAAATTGTTAATTGCAATTATAGGTGCTCGATGGTGGAGAAAAAACTCGTGAGAAATCCTCATGTTTGAAGACATGTGTTACTTCTCTCACAAGAATTGAGAGGAAGCCTATGCCCAACATTGGGACGTATAAATTTAGTTACTTTAACTACGTATCAACAATTTAATAAGGCGAGTAATAAAAGTCTGTTAGGTTTTTTAGCTTGATAACCATTTTTTCCTGCAAGACTAATGTAATTTTTCTCATTAGCGAAAGCCTAAAAATATAATATATTGTAACGTGTATACCATAATTGCTCTATAGTTTCTCTATACTCCTTTAAACAGCAAGTATAGTCGCAATAAATTTCAAAGTACAACCACTGAATATAATTATATAGCGATGTTAAATGCACCTTACGCTCGTGTTTAGTGTAAGGAAGGCGTTTCATTAAGATATTATTGTACCCACTCCGCTTTATTCACATCGGACGCTGTAAATTTTAATTATAGATCTCTTAATAAGGGAAGTTACACACGCACGACACGGTGCCGTTTCATCACTCCTGTGATGATGGCGAGTCTAATTGGAACAGTAAATTTAAACAACACTGACACTTTACTGTCGGTGCTCGGCTTAATTGAGTGAGGGAATCGTAAAAATAATTTTACTCGGCTCATTTGTATAGAGCGTCATTTAAATCTTATTTCTTTAATGGCTGCCAAGCTGATTGGTGCTTTCAGTTGTAAATGTGAATTGTTATTTATGTGTAGATTGATTGGAAGATCAGCTTTACGTGTAAAAATACTGTCTTAGAATTTGTAAAGGTGTAAAACATCTTTGAAATAAGATGACTTCGTTAGACGACGTATCTCTTTTATATTTATTTCCTTTCATTTTAGGTAATGGAATTACAGGAACAAGTCATTTCTCTGCAGGTAAGAAATGTGACGCAATTTTATCTGATTTCTAATTTCCCTTGGGCGTTTCGTTTCCCAAGTCTTTATTTGGTGTTAAACGAAATATTAACCGTGTTTAATTTTAATTTTATCATGGACAAAAGACTTGACAACCGAAGGGGGAAATCGAGTGCTCAAGTGTGGAGTTGGCGGCATCCCAATAAATGGAGAGACAACCAGGTAAGACATGCATGAAATTTATAGAGACACTTAGAGGACGACCGTGCATTTTGTGCGTTTTATAGCATTCTGTGGATAAGGCTGCTGTTCAACAGTTGACGTGTGAGGTGCTGACGATAGTGATCATGATGACGAATTTATAAAATGTGATAAATAGTTTTACGCGTGTATCGAAGTCCTTATATATTTTGCAAGATAGTTACAGTTTTATGTTTTTATAAAGCTCGTTTAATGAAACGCACCAGCTACTCTATACAGCTATTATAAATACCAAGGTATGAAATTCTTAGTAGACGAGGCGTGTAACGTTTAGTATTTAATTAGGCTAATAAAATGCAAGAAAATCTTCTTCAACGCGATACTTAAGCTAAGATATTAAGATAGTAACGATTGTAATAAAAGGGTTATGACTGTACCTGTACATTTTATAGCGACGGTGCAGGGGTGCATCATAGATCAATCTATTACTCGTTTCGAAATTTACGACACCTGTACGACCCAACCGGACATTTCTGCTAGCGTTAACATTTTACGCGAAGCAATCGCTATAGTAACTGCGGGGATCAGCAACCCGTCTGCAACCGAGGAAGGCGCCGGGGCACGATGGGATTACCAACGCTGCACTACGACAGCTGCCCAATAGAGTCCTTGT
>DWHP01002891.1:0-13952 GCA_018247895.1 Parnassius honrathi
ATCAATTAGTTAATTAATTTATAAATTGTGATACTTAAACATAATTTTATTAATATTAATACGTGGTAGAGCCACGCTGCAGCTGTATTATGGTTGTAGTACGAATGTTTGGTTTGACTGGAGAAGTCCCATGCTCTCACAGAATATCAGCGTAAAATACTGCTGTTTCGTATGGTAAGTGTAGAGAGCCGGACCCAAAGACCCTTATTACTGGAAATGAAGCATTCTGTCATCTAATCCTTGAGGGTGACAACGCATCTGCATTTTGGTTCTTAATTGAAGAATAGAATAGAATAGCATAATCTTTTATTCAATATAGAACACATTATGTAATTTTTATTGAAAGTTATTTTTTACTTTACCACTGGTTCGGAAAGAACGCTCTGTCCCAGCAAGAAACCCAGAAAATAGATGTAACTATTTGTGATATAGAAGATAGATGTAGATGTCTATTGGCCACAGCATCCACTTACCATCAGGTGGACTGTGTGCTCCGGTGTGCTCATTTCCTATTAATACTCTCTACCTATATAAAAGATTATTGCATTGATCTTATTCGCAACTGTAGCTCAGTTAGTACCCTTGTTGTTATACGATGATTTAAAACAACAACGCAGAACACCCTCTGCTAACGACGAATTAAAACATGCAAAGGTGAATAACTAAAACCACTCCGTTTTCTTGCTGACGTTTCATTAATATGCAGCCCGTCAAAATATAAAGTACAAATACAACAAAAATGAAACGTTCGTTTGTAACCACGTAACGCCATGTTCTTACTATAAATCGAGGACGTCGATAAATTTGGTGGGTGTATAAATCGTGTTTTCAATTACCACCCGGAGTAACAGCTGTCCGCGGTCTTCGACTACTGCTCCGAGTATTTATTTTAATCACGTGCACGCATCAAACATTGGAGAATGTGTTTTATCGACATCTCTGCAGGCACATCCTTAATTATGAAATGTTAGTTAAGCTTTTTCATCTATATCAAAACAAAGAACCATGATTTTATAACTTTTAGTTTTGAAAAGGATATTTTTTTTATTTTATGTCACATATAAACTTCCTGTACTCACCACGCTGAATGTAATATCAGGCCGGGCAGTATCAAGTAATGTAAATGCTCATCACCAATCTGTGAAATTTGGATTCAACGTTTTTGGTTGGATTTTTCGCCATCAGTCGGTCTGGTCCGATAATGAACCTCGTGGAAATGAGATTGGAAGTAAATTACATATCCTATAATTGGATTTACATCAAACTATAAGATATGTAATTTGCTTAGTAAACTCTTAATTTTATTAGTGACAAATTACGTAAATTACAAGTTTTACTATAAGTAAGTGTTTACTCGTTTACTAATTTCACTTGGCCATACACTGGCGGCGCAAGCCTACTACCTATTCTCCTATATTATCCTGTGGGTGTCATAAAAGATGACAAAGAGAAACTGAAACGGGGGATGGGCAACAGTGTTTTGTTTTTTTTTTGTAAGTAAGTGGGCGTGATGGTTGTTTAGCACAATTGACAACAAAAACTTGCTTAAAACAAGTCCTTTTAATTTGATAAAGACTTCTAATTCATTTAGTTTTAGAGGACACAGAACAGAACAGAAGAAGAACAGTCAAACACATTAGTAAATGATGTAGCTTTGTGGTAAATTGATGAGAAATTTTTTGCAAACAATTCACTAATCCTTACATTATCCTCAGCTAACTCATTTCCCAAAAACATAGATAACAAAGTATTACTTTTATTTCTACGCTTATCTTTTAAAAATGTCCAAATGTATTTTGGGTTTTGTGAGATATTGCTTTCGATTCTGTTACAGTAGTTATTATAACTTAAAGATAATAGTTTTTCACTTCTTTTTTTTAGTATTCCATAACTGATATTATCTAAAGGATTATAATATTTTTTATAACGAAGACGTATTTTATTTTTATCTTTTAGAATTTTGATGAGATCTTTGCGGAACCATACCGGATAACTATTGAATTTAGGCTTAGTCGGAGGAACATGAGCTGTAATAATTTTGCGTAATGTTGACCCTTTTTACCGGAATGCCTTGTTTCCAGTAAAAAGGGTCTCCAGTTCTCTACACTCACCATATGAAACACAGCAGCGTTAAGCTGTTATTCCACGCTGGTGTTCTGTGAGAGCATGGTCCTTCCTCGTGCGAGCCGACCCATTCGTGCTACAACTAAATCGGTAATATAGCTGCAGCATGGGTCCACCATGTATTTAATTTTAGATAAATTTTAGATTCCAATGAATCTATATCTACCTGACTTATCGATGGGCGGAGGCAGTCGAGACCAAGTTAACTTAAACTTAGCCCTTCGACTGGATTTGGCACAAAGTGTGTTCTTTTAAATGATCCGCCACTAATTATGTTGGAATATCCAAAGCTATTTCTAATGAATCTATATTTTAAAATCTAACAAGTGCGTGTTCTTACAATTAGCTGAGCATGGTTTTGGCATGGTTTCGGTTCAATGACACTTGAAATGTATGTATAATATTTTATCTACCTTTGTTGGTTAGAGACTTGACTCCTAGCAGCGTTTAACAATAAAATCTTATACTCTAAGATACGTACCTAAATTGCACGTAGACAAACATCCAGACGCGGATTAATATGTAGGCATAAAAACACTTGTTCTCTTTGTTCGGAATTCAAACTTACCGCTAGCAGTGTAGTAACCTTTACACTAATTTACACTGCATTGTGGCACCTGTCGCTCATAGGCATCTACATTGATCCTCGATTATGAATCAATATATAATAATATACAGATCTGTAGTGACCCCTGAAAACTTAGATTGAATGCCTCGTTTCCAGTAAAAAGGGCTTCCGATTTTCTCCACTCACCCTATTACGTAAAACAGCCGCGTTAAGATGCTGGTTTTACGCTGGTATTCCGTGAGGGCGTGATATTTCCCCGGCTGCCGTCTCATTCGTGCTACAATCATAATATAGTTACAGCATGGCTCTACCACATGATTAGTCCCTAAGTAATGTGACGTCACCATATTCTGAAATAATTTATTAATAAGGCTATAAGGGGCTCGAGACTCTAACTAGCTTATTGAATTTAAAGTGTATGACATTGAAGAATTTATTGACATTAGGTTTTAGTAGTTACTGATTTGTTGACATTGATTTTAATGAATATATTTCACCCTTTTTGCAATAAATGTTACCTGAACATAAACCTAAATTTACATGGTAATTATAGGCAAAACATGTGAACTTATTTTACTGTACTATCTACAAACACCATTTTTTTAAGCAAGTAAAGAAATTATTATTATTCTTATAAAGGATAACAATTGCCCTAGCATGGTTTCAAGAGAATAGTTAACTATATTTAGACCAACCTCATTCCGAAGAATTCGACTTTAAAATTACTGAAATACGATTACATACAGTGGTTTTTAAGAATGTTTCTCCTCATAGAAATTAATTCTTGTATGAAATTTTCAAACCGTGTAGTGGCGGTTAAGGGCACCATATATAGAACAATCCATTGTAACGGTCAGTCCGAACCGACGGATCATAACCACGGACCGTACCGTATATAGGCCCCGTTAGAATATCCACTACTTATCCTGTGGATTCGTTAGAGCCGACAGAAATATATGAAACAGAAGAAGGCCAGCAGCATCTCACTGATAACAGTTCAAAATAATAATATAAAAAACCCACGCAATTTATGCAAAAACATCAAAGAAAACGTTGCTAATTTTAAGAAAAAGACATTGAACTACCGACTCATTTATGTTATCCAAATAATATAAATCATTATTTTCTTGAGCTCCCCGGCGATAATGAAGTCAGTATATCACGTTTAACTAGTTATGAATTTGATAGATTTGGGCCTAGCCAATTTTAAGCTTAATACGGTTAATGAAACAACTGTTCTTAATCTAATAAATCTTTTAAAACAAATGCGCAAGGTCATGATGGCATTACATGATATTATTAAGTTTACCCCGAACATTGACAGTTATTACCAGAATAATTAACAAATCTATTAAAACAGGTGTATTCCCAATGCAATGGAAAATAGCTTTAGTAAAACCGATTCCCAAAAAGTCCAATCCAAATGCCTACAAGGATCTCCGCCCTATAAGTATCACGCCCTTTATGCCTAAAATTCTGGAAAGAGTAGTCTGTACACAGATGACGGAGTACTTTAAGGCTAATAATATCCTGCCTAAAAAGAAATTCGAATTCAGAACAGTGGCGAAGCTAGGGCTCCAAACTAGGGCAAGCCCAAAATATAGTTTTGTTATTTTTAGCAGTTTTATAAAAATACACCAATCTTGATCTGTCTCCACTCTTTATTTTCATATTCAGTGCTGTCAAGGACGTGTTTGACAAAGCACACGGAAAGCATAGGTACTACCGCTAGATAGATTGTATGACATATGTAATTGCATACCTTCGGTAGATTTGAAAAGAGCCGTTTGGGTTTGCTTGAGCGAAAGAAAAAGATATTTACTTACAATATAATACATGAACAAAAGAAAAGTATGAACAAAGTACAAACAAACTATGTACAAAATTAAAAAAAGGGACACCTGACAGATGTGAAACATCGAAACTATTTTGTTTAATTAGAAGAATAATGTAAATCTAAAATTATTAAATTAGCCGATAGCGTGTTTGTGCCGTCTAGCGTAACCCATATATATCACCATGAGAATCAATAAATTTTCGTTCTATAAAATGACTTCACCTACAGAATTAAGTAGATGGCGCTTTTAAAATTTTATATACTGGACTGAATGACTAAAGTAAATATCCTTTAAAAACCTCAATACATGTATTCATTTAATTTATTACATTAAAATTTGGACTTCATATTAAAAAAAGATTGTAAAAATTATTTGCTATAAAAACTTATAACTAGGTATCTCATATTTTATGCTGAAGTTCAAAATGAATTTTTTAACTCATATGAAATATAAGTATTGAGTTATTAAATCCTTAAATACGCCTAGAATAATTAAACTTTAATACTAAAGAGTCCTGTACCTACCTACTAAAGTATGAAGAAATGTTTATTGAATTAAAAGTTCATTTTTAAAGAGTTTACCTTCTCCTTGCCGATTAGCACTTTAACATACTTATATTCATCACAAGAAACATTATTAACCTCCCATTTTCACTAAAAATCTTTGAAAAAGCACAAATTTTTAACAGACACAACAAAAACAAACATAAACATTGAAATGTGAAGTAAACTTGCAAACGCATCGCGCGTACCCTCTCCTCCCTCCTAACGCACTCCTAACCAACTTTAGGGCAAATTTTGGTTCCATAGTAATTGCTATATAAACATTTCGTAGTTATATTTCATTATAGAACATTTTGCCACGGGTTAGAAAGGGAGCGATCGTCTTCTCGAAAGCCCGGTAAAAAGCCAACGCGTGCGATAGAGACAACAAAATCAACTCCTTGCGATCATTAATTTTGACAGTCCAGTGTATTTCGAATTGAAAGTAAACTGCCAAGTGTTGACGTTACATATAATATGCTACAAGGTCATGCTCTGCGGAGCGCGCAGGAAATTTGAAATAGTTTGAAACAGTTTAGGAGTTATTTTATTAGTTGATATTATTGATTGAGCAGTTTTATATAGCAAGCCCGGCTTCTTGACTTCTATGGAGGTTTCGCCACTGATTCAAAAAGTCTCGTAGCACTGCAACCGCTCTGATGGATCTAATGGATGATATTCAGATTGCAAAGGATGTTGGAGAGGGTACTCTGTTAGTTTTGCTTGACTTTTCCCTAGCTTTTGATACCATTAACACCACTCTATCTTATCAAAACTAGCTTACTACGGATTTGATAATTTGGTTGGTTTGATAAATAGTTTGCAAGTTACCTCACCAGTCGTACACAATTTGTTAAAACAAATAAAGACAATGGATCAGAATGGATATCTAGCACGTTGCCAGTTCCAACCTCAAGGATCCATTTTGGGGCCTATACTTTTTATATTGTTTCGCTCTGATATAGTGAACACCATAAAAATTGTAGTTATCATATATATGCTGACGATCTTCAATTGTATATGTCTTTTAAACCCAGTGACACCAATATAGAAATAACAAAAATCAACTCCGATTTGGGCCGCATAGCCGATTGGTATGATCAAAATAATCTGGTATTGACCCCCATTAAATATGTTACTGGGAACGCATAACCAGACAAATAATATTCTAACTTTCAATCCGCAAATTAACATCAAGAATTCTCCTTTAGAACGTGTGTTGGAAGCTCGGAAATTAGGTCTCGTTATGGACGGAAGGTTGCGTTTTGAGGGTCATGTACATGAAACCATGCGTAACTTTTTCTATAGACTCAAAGTCTTGTACCAGATCAGAGAGTATTTGACAGTGAACATGCGCATTAGGTTGTGTGAATCATTCATTCCGTCGAAGCTAACTTTTGCGGATACAGTATTCGGAGAATGCTTGCTCGCACACGTTCCTGCTTCACAGTCCCTAAGAGATCACATATCACCCTATTTTTAAATCGACACGACCTGATGAGTATGGCTGCTCGACGTACCCTCAACCTTACTTCATTGTTTTTTGGAGTTATAAATACCAGGGAACCATCATACTTGTACCAAAAGCTTATTTTCTCGCAGCGTGCGGTTAGGACAGCATCACAACTCACGTACCCTAAGCATTACACAGCTGCCTTACGTGGTAGTTTCCGTTTTGCTGCCACGAAGTGCTGGTATAATATACCACCACCGATCAGAAATAGTAAAACAGTTGTCATTTTTAAAACCTTATTAAAAAAGTTTCTGATTTCCGTACAAAAATCCAGCAAATAGGTATAAATGGTATGATCCAATCTCGATGCTAGCACCGTACATGCACATATGAACTCACTCACACACTTAAACACGCATGCACACATAAAAGTAAAGTAAAGTTACAGCCTATATACGTCTGGGCACGGGCCTCCCCTCATTTCTGAGAGGGTTAGGGCAAGGACGTGTCCACCGCGCTGCCCCAATGCGTGTTGGCGAACTTCACATGTCTTTGAAATATTTTTTTTCTTATTCCTCAGACATGCAGGATTCCTCACGATGTTTTACTTCACCGCCGAGCACGTGGTAAATCAGCACTCAAAATTGCAATTAACAATTTCATTGATGCTGGCGGAGATCGAACCCGGGTTACTCGAGTTCTGTTATATTTACAGCGAGCGCTAACCATCTGACCTACCACGGCTTTTATACGCATAGTGTTACTTAACTTGGCTAGGTTTTCATGGACACCCTTAACTGCATTAAAGTAGGCTATATATCTTGTAGTAGCGTAAGAATAGCCACTACCCCATATCGCCCTATGGCTGTCGTAAGAGGCGACCGCAGGAAACTGAAAAAGGCTGATGGGCAGCAGCATCTGCTTTATAACATCTCAAACTAATTAAAAAAAACTGCGGTTTTCTATCCGCCGACCAAGCGTAGCAAATAAGGCAAAATCCTTCCTATGAATCTATCTATGGGGGTGGGGGCTATATTCAGAAGTGGACTTTTATATGCTGTAATAGATAGATGGCACCTTTTTGAAATAAAAAATAAAACTACCAATGCTATAATGTGGGTTCACTACAGCAGCAGAATGGAAGTTTCGAAGTCATAACATTTTAGTTTCGTAATTCGTACGCTTTAAGCTTTATTTTCGAGTTTCATTAACTTTATGCATAGACTTTCTACAACTTCTTCAATTTGAATTTTGATTTTAAGTCGAGATGTAGGTCAAAGATGCGGGCTAAAGTATGCACTTACTATCACGTGGACTGTATGCACATTCTCTTATAAAAAATACAGATAGTCCTTCTAACTCGGAATAAAGGTGCAATTCCGTAGCCGACCGCAGGCAGCAACAACAGGCGACGCGTCGCCACGACGTGAGACCCGACTGCAGGCGGCAGCAGCCCGTGTCCAGTCTGCTCCGAGTGTTCAGTAGGACATGGGGTCTGACGTGTTTGAAAAAAAGCGACCGCGATTTATTTTTGTACCTTTTGTTATAAGAAGTTGATGATGATGACTTGCTTTTATTATACAAGTATAAAGAGAAAAGACGAAAAGACACACGTACTATGTTGAAATGCTGAGGAAGTGAGGGAACGTACAGTGCGGGATATCGGGACACCTGGTTTATCAGTTTATCTTCCTTGGAATCGGTGAAACTAATTTTTTAAGAAAAATTCAACGTACTGTCCCTCAGGTGTTGGCGGCACTACTGATCTGCGGTCGGGCTACAGTGTCGTCTGCCGCTAGGAAAACAACGTGTCGCTAGCTTCGGAACGTATTTCATAGAACTACATAGTAACCAGTCGTATCGCGACGACATGTCGCTTGCTGCTGCTGTCGGCAGTCGGGTACGGAATTGTAACTTTAGCCTTATGTCAGAAGTGAACTGACTCGTAGTGGCGGCGTGAGAAAACCAACTGCCTTATATTATCCTGTGACAATCGTAAGAGGCGACAGAGAGAAATTATTGAAAATGACAAATGAAATGAATGAGAAATGTTACCAATCCGCCCGCCAAGAGTAGCGACTACGGCAAATATCCCCCCTTCCACCCATGAGGCAATCTGTAGAGGAAGCCCATGTTTAGCGAAGACTGTTGATAGGCTATAATGAATTTTAGGGTAAATATTTTTTATACAGTGAAGATTTATCGCTTGACTATTAATATTTGTCATGAAACCTCCTTTGTTAACGTAAATACAGATCGAAAGGAAATGACTAGACTGAAAATAAAATTACACGATACTGTATCCGGCTTAAGAAAAAAACTATTTTCGCTGGTGGCAATACAAAAATCATTTGAGTGTTTTTATACCTTTTTAAGTCAATATTATAAAAAAAAAGTTTGGTATGACCAGTAAGCAAAGTTGTTCCGGTACCGACGACGTTTTGAGAATTAATGTATTGTTGTATTATGTACCTACGTGTACTCATACATTTTATTTAATTTTGCCTCCATACTAAACAAAAATAGCGCTTTTCGCCGTGAGAATTGTTTCGTTGTAATATAACAAGTTATTAGAAATGAACAAGCGGCATTCCAGCAACTTGGTTGTATTAGGCTACACTAGCAATGGATTGGAAATGTAGATTGCAGAGAAATCGTAATATTAAGATATTGTTACTATTTCTGTGGTAAATTGTAATTTTGCTTTGACATAAAGTTAACACTTTGAATAACTTTTAACAAACAGTAAAAACTGACTTCAAATTTCTAAAAAAGAAGATATTTATTTGCAATCCTTAAGGGTGGAATGTTTACTCCAAATTTATATGGGACCACCTTTGAAATATAAACTTATTTAAGAAAAAAAGAGTAATTAAAATCGGTTCTTTATTTGCGAAGATGTCATATGAAATTCCGTATTGGATATCATATTGGATAGTCCAATATGATAATTTTCCCCCTAATTTTCACCCTTGGGGCGGAATTTTTTCTTTAAAATTTAATGGAACCACCCTTAAAGTAAAGCCTATTTAATAAAAAAAAATTAAAATCGCTTCACAATCTGCAGAGATATCATATGAAATTCCTTAAGGTGATGTGGGCGCCAAAAGCAGATTTTTTTACGCTTTATGGGTGCCCAAAAAAGCAATTTTTTGTCATTAAAAACTATGAATCCACTTTACACACACAAATTATTTATGAAAGTTAAAGATTTTTCTTAGTGAAATATGTTGACCAAGACACGATTGATACAATTTGGCTCGATCGAAAAAGATCGCAAAGTTTCCTCAAAATCTACAATTTTAGGTACGCCCATTAATCTTAATCTACAATTTTAGGTACGCCCATTAGTGAAAAAGCTGTTTCATTAGAATGTAATGAAATGAATTTCAATTAAATTCAGTCTATGTGTTCACGTGAGTGAATTATGGGTTTATTTTTCAATAAAAGAGGATATATAATTTTAAAAAGAAATATTAAATATATAGCACGCGGGGCCGACCAAACAGCCGCCAGTCGCACCTATAAGCGTGAAAAATCTGCTTTTGGCGCCCACTACCTTAAACAATAATTCAATATGATACTTTTTCTCCTAATTTCCACTCTTGAAGTAAAGTCTATCTAATAAAAGAAATTAAAATCGATTTACAATATGCGAAGATCTCTTTTCATTTTTGAAGTCGATTAAAAAAGAGTGATCTCATATTGACTTCCCAGTTCAAACGAAAGGTAATAGGTATGCACCTATACCATATTGTGTTTTCTTTTGAGGGACAAGATCATAGTCTGCATCATATGAGAAACATACTTTGCGTTTTTACTTGCTTTGCGTAACATAAATTTCGTTTTATATTTGCTACATGATTTTGTTCTCCTTCTATATAGACCCGTAAGAGTTTTAAGCCTATCCCGTTGCAGGGAAGATACGCTTGACTATCACAGTGCGAGATTTATGCACCTTTGAGGTTGAATGAAGAACTCATTAGCTTGTAGCTTTGACTTACATACGTACTGGGGTTGTTAAGCGTTACTTGTATTCCTTTTTTTACAATAATTCTTTGTGTATAGTTCCATCCTCATTGTAAATGCAAATTGTGCTTAATCTTAACTTAAACTAGGTAAAAAATAACTTCCAGCAGTATTTTGAAGCTGGCGGCATGTTCTTTAACGATTATAAGAAACAATTTTATAAATGTATTAATATTGAATAATACCGAAGTCCTCTTGGTTTGATAAAGAGCCCTATCTCAGGAAATGAGCGCTCGCCTTAAAATTGCATGATAACGAACAAACCAAGTTCGATACCCGTCGTCAAATCGTTATTATGACTATTTTAAGTGCTGATTTAATATGTGCACCACGGTGAAGAAAATAGCTTCTCGAAGAAATTAAAAAGTAAGAAAGTTTTAGATTTCCGACCTGCAATGCAACGATAGAGCGACGGACGCTTCCTCACGAGGAGACTTATTCAAAATAATACGTAGTATGCTTTTAATACACTTTTTAACGAGTAAATTTTTACCTTGGAATAATTTATTAATAATGAATATTATTGAGTGCTCTAGGCTCTTAAAATATTAATAAAATACTATGTATTATGTAAAATTTACCATTGGAACAGAAAAATCGATACATAGAAATAAAGCACAATATCTATTTCTATATCTTATGTCAAAAAGTTAACAAGGTACGTTTTTGTAGAAGTTAGTATTCATAAATAAAAAACATATAATATCTATACATAACTTAAATCCTTAGTTTATAATATCGTTCTAAATATTCCCGTAGACAAAACAACTTAAATACCAGTAGCATTAAGTATTTATGTAATACAAGTCTAATAGATGAAATTTATAAACTTCATGCGCAACGCGGACCACAGGCAATTTAACTAACTTGTAAATTGGATTATGGGAGGAAGTTACTTGTGACCTTCTAATTTCATGTTGTCTTGTCTAAACGTATGGCTCTTGATAATTTTTTATAATCCTGACTATTTGTCTTGCCTTAACATGTAAATCCAATACAAATTAACATTTCACTGCCATGAATCCTGAATTGAATGGAGAAAATTTATTTCGTAACGATTTTTTATCGTTGCTGAATCGAATAAGTCATTTCGTGGAAAAACGATCTTATAAATGTTTAATATCATTCGAATGCAGCTTTTTTTAGGGTACAGATGGTTGAACTAAAAAAACAACGTTTATTTTCTTATTGCTTTTGTATTTATAATACAATGTTAACATCGAACCTTTTGTTGGCTTATAATTATTGTGTAAAGACTACAATATATTTTTCTATTGGTTCGTTGAGTTACTTATCTGGCTTCGGTTTTTCATTAAAATTGCTCCTTGTTCATACGAAATTCGTTAAATTCTTTACGATAAAATTTATGTTTAATGATTTATAAAATTTTCATGAAAGAGGTCACATAATTATATCATTTTTCCTTATTGTCTGTTCTATTCTTGCTTTATTTCTATGGCATTGGTCCAAGTCACTTAACTAATCGTAATATGCGTTCCATAATGGATAAAGGGCAGACGAGAGGCTTTCACCGCGCAATCTGTCTTCGACTACACACTCCATTTGACCATTACAATAATGTATGTGCCCGTAAGGTTAATTTGTTGTTTTGGCATCAGATTATTCAGGTCGAACTGTGGTACATTTAGATAAAAATTGTCCTTTAGTGTTTGTAAAGAAACGAACGCATTGATTCGTATAATATTTTTACGCGTCTATTGTATGAAAAGCTACTTTAAAAATCTTTCTTAACTTATCGAGCTATTCATTATTATTGATAAAAACTTAATTTTACGGATTTTATCGCGTCCGTTGCGTTTGAAAGTATTTGATTCCTCACATACTGGAGGAAGGCGGAACTGAGATGTTTGACGTAGGTACTGATGACATAGTTTTAAGTAAGACTACCTTCATACTTTTAAATGTTAATTTTTGGTCCGATCTATGCACTACGAGCTTAAGGTATCAGTCTTGCAGTAGTATACTTGTTACTTGGGTAGAAATAATATACATAATATACTAATAGTAGATTGGCATTGGACACGAGTGGGTTGGCTTGACCGGGGCTACGCTCTCACAGAATTCCAGCGTAAAATAGCTGTTTATTGCTGCTGTATTTCGTATGGTGAGTGTAGAGTACCAGACACTCTTATTATTGGAATCCCGTCGGACTTCTAGGCAGTTAGAATCACTACATTATAGTGTTAGGTAGTGGTTTATGAAACCTCAATAATTAGTTTAAAACACCTTTTATGTTTTATAAGACAGCTGTAAACCTAAATCACATTAAATTACACATTTATAAAAAAAAAAACGAGAACAAAAAGAATGTAAGCCTCAAACCAACCCGAAGGCAGATGCTATAACTAAATAGCAAACTAGTTTTGACAAGAATAAGGAACACTTCGTCATACTAAAACCGACTAAAATATTTACTGTAATGACAACTGTCAAAATGACGTCGATAAAGCAGCGGCCAACAAATAATAAAGGGTCAAAACCCTTTATTATTTGTTTGACTGATGAAGAGCTGTCGTATCACAGAGCCATCTATGCAAACAAGGCTGTAGTTTTTGCGTAATAACAAAGTAACATAATATATAGTAAAATGTACACAGGGCATTACAGGCTGAACTGTGCATTTTCCTTCCTTCAAAAGCCTTCCTCATTTGAATAGACCGCTGAAACCACATACCATTGAGTATCTAATTCTCTAATAATCTCTTAGGTCGTTTGTCTTTTGAAAAATTAATTATTGAATATTTAGTCTTTATTGGTTCTTTAAGCATCGTAGTATAATTATACATTAGTTTTTACATTACTTTTTACCGGATTTTATACATTTTTTTTTAAATGTCATCTCACTATTTATTATTATAAGTCGTTTCATTATATACTATATAACGTTATAGAAAGTGTCACGTCAGTTAAGGCATTAAAATATGCATCTGCTCTTCGATATTTTAAATTGATACATCCCTCAGTATGATATAACACAATACAATGGTCTAAAGGACATTGCCAAGGTTAAAAAGGATTAAATATAGGGCGCTCGCCGTCGGACACATGTTTAATAATATTTTCTAATTTTCGTAGTAATGTGTTGCTTTTTATTTTGATAAAATGTGTGTTCGATATTTAATAAAGTAAATCTTTGCCTTAACGTAAATAACATCAATATTTTACACCATTTTTCAATTTAGTAACGTAAGCTAGATTTATTTCTATCGCATGTAGTGCTAATTTATTGTTTTTAGATTTAATAACAATACCGTTGTCAAAACCGTGGTAGCTCAGATGGTTAACACTCGCCGTAAATACAACAGAACGCGAGTAACCCGGGTTCGATCCCTGCCGGCACCAATGAAATTGTTAATTGCAATTTTAAGTGCTGATTT
>DWHP01002892.1:0-13950 GCA_018247895.1 Parnassius honrathi
AGTTGGTAGATGGTAGGTGTGACGCTTTTTAATTTATTCTAATACATGATGTTATACGGAGTAGTTCAACTATGTGGATGAACCTATTTAGGCAGAAAAGGATAGGCATTATCACCTAGTAATGAAATAATCAATATACTCCTAAGTATATATGTATTTTAATGTACAAATAAATATTCACAAGCACTCTGCCCAAAATAGGTAGATATGTTTCCTACGTCATCGTTATTTATTCAGGTATTTTTATATAATCGCTAGAAAATAGTCTCGTATTTCAACCTTAATTTGTAAGCATGACACAAATTGGATTCTACGTTCGCTGTACCTTTTAAAGTATACGTCGCGCGTCGTAGCAAAGTAGCTATTAAAAGATATTTTTATTTTAGGTACGTATGCTCGAGCAGAGGTCACGATAACGTGGGAGGGACACGTCTGGTAATGCAACAAGGGGCTACCCCGTTGCTCTAATGTACTGGCAATGTTTCTCAGCGTGGGGTATATAACGTTTGACCACTCAGCAGCAACGAACATTAAAAGAGTGAATGCTGAGCTCACATACATAGCGATCTAAATTTTCTACTTGTTCTTGTAATTAAACAGCAATTTCATAATCGCTTTTTAAAATTTATCATCATAAAATACCTTAAAATAAAAAAAAATATGAGGCTCCTCTTCTGCTGAGGTTTGCAACTCCATCGGGGTTGATACGTTTTACTAATTTCTGCTTAGTAAAGTTGTCACAAAATTTTTGTTTGGGCACTGCGAGCCGCAGGTTCGCCTACAAATAATTATTCCAGTTACGGATGTATGTTTATGTCAACGTATATATGTAAAATGCCTTAATTATTTAGGAGATTCAAATTAAATCGTTTATTTGCAGTCCAAGTGTACATAATTGGTCTTAAATTAAAACAGTGCTTACAACTTAGACTTTTTGAAATTTGACGAGGACACCGCTTTGCATAAAATATGAAATATACTTAGAAGCTAGATAAATACAAAAATACATTATAGTGTTATTTTTGTTATCTTAATACTCCCCCACTGGGTTTTGTTTCAAATTTTTACTGAGGCTTGATTGAAATTTGGTTAATTCTCATATGTTTTTACTCCCTGTGGTAATTTATTATAAACTTTTATTTCTATATAAGGTGGGTGTACCATGGAAGGTCACTCTAACAAATAAACAGTTACTATTCGTTTATTTACTGGATAAATGAAACTAACAAATATTTAAGTAATACTTTGTTGCATTACGTAACATATACACTTCTTTTTACTGTAGATTTAATCGCTATTTAATTAAACTTTAGCATTTTTTTCCCGTAGCAGCGACCGTGGGAAGACGGTCGCTGCTACGGGAACGTCGTGCTCGGACCACGTATCAGCTAAGTGCAGCTAATGGTTTATGTATTAACACTTATGCTTATGTGTATTTAAATTTAGACTTTGGCTTACGTCGAACATTTTCGTGGCGTTTTGTAGACGCAGATGATAGTAAAGCTATCATAGGTGTAGCTTTCTTAAATCACTATAATATTATTGTAGATTGTCAAAATAAATGTATAGTTGATAACACCACGTCTGTAACAGCCACTACCTCACGGGTTAAATTTTATAATATTTCATCGATAAAAGTCTTAACTGGTGAGACAAAATACCATAAAATGTTGGCATAATTTCCCGAGATCACTCGACTAGCAGGCATGCACAGCACCACGCTACACAACACAGTACACCATACCCGCACGACACCAGGCCCACCAGTATCTTGCACAAAACGTCGCCTCGCTCCAGATAGACTTAAAATAGCTCGACAGGAATTTCATTTTATGCTCGATAACGGAATAGCCAGACCATTGGAGAGCCCTTGGTCCTCGCCACTACATTTAGTCCCTAAAAAAGATAATGGCTGGCGTCACTGTGGTGACTATAGGATCCTGATTGCCCGTACGATACCCAATAGGTATCCAATTAGGCATATTCAGGACTTCGCACACAGTATTTCAGGCTGTAACATCTTTAGTACGCTAGACCTTGTCAAGGCTTATAACCAAATACTGGTTCATCCTGGACACATCCCAAAAACCACAATAACAACACTTTTCGATCTGTTTGAATTTGCGTTCATGAATTACGGATTAAAAAACGCAAGCCAAACGTTACAGAGGTTCGTGGACGAAATAACCAGGGGTTTAGACTTTTGTTATTGCTATTTAGACGATTTCTTAATATTTTCAAAGGACGAGGCTCTACACGAATTACATTTGCGAAAAATATTTAGCATACTGAAGGAATATGGCGTGTTAATAAACACGTCTAAGTAGATTTTCGATGCCCGAGAAGTATCTTTTCTAGTATATAGCATTTCGGCGTCAGGCGCCAAACCACTTGACTCAAAAATCGAAGCCATTAAAAATTTTCCTTTGCCTACCAACGTACGTCAGCTACGACGTTTCTTAGGCTGGTCAATTTTTACAGACGTTTTTTGCCACATGCGGCAGGAAAGTAAGGTCCGCTTAGCAATTTATTAAAAGGCGTGCTGAAAAATAATTAACCAAACACCTTATCAGGCGAATCTTTAAAAGCTTTCGAGGCCCGCAAAGAAAGTCTTTCTGACGCCGCAGTGTTAGCTCATTCCGATTACCAGGCAAAACTCGCTCTTGTCACAGACGCTTCGGACAAGGCAATAGAAGCCGTATTACAACAGATGAAAGACTACACATGGCAGCCCTTAGCTTTTTTCTCGCGCAAACTTAGCACGTTTCAAAAGAAATATTCACCTTACGACTGGGAACTTTTGGCAATATATGAGGCCATCAAATATTTTCGCCACATGCTGGAAGTTACAAATTTTATAGTTTAAACTGACCATAGGCCGATCAGTTTCGCATTTCATGAACGAAAAACACATTTCTGGCAAAGACAATGTTGTTGCAGACACTTTGTCGCCGGTTAAATTTGAAGTTTTGAGACCTCGAGAGTTAGCAAAAAGTTAGGTTTCTGACTCCGAGTTAGAAAAGCTTATCCGTGAAGGCTCTTCACTGCGTCTTGAAAAATTAACTATAGTTTCAGGTATGCCTGGAAGCCGTATTTCATTGTACTGTGACGTCAGTACACCGACTTCCAGACCATTCGTAACAAAGTTTCTTCGGAAGCAAGCATTTAATAGCTTACATTACTTAAGTCACCCAGGCCCGAATGCTACCGCCAAGTTAGTAGCTGAGAGGTTTGTTTGGCCGAACGTTAGGTAGAATTGTCGTGAATGGGTTAAAACTTGTTTATCCTGCCAACGATCTAAAGTAAGTCAACGTGTTACAATCCCACTTGGCAACTACCTCGTGCACGTTTTAAACAGATCGACATAGATTTAGTAGGATCGTTACCACTATCGGAGGGCTACCGTTATTGTTTAAAATTTATTGATCGTTTTACACGTTGGCCTAAAGTCGTTCCAATCACCGACATAACAGCAGAAACAGTAGCAAAGGCATTGCTGTCATGTTGGATATCACATTTCGGTTGCCCAACAGAAATAGTAACAGATCGCGGACGTCAGTTTGAATCTGCGCTATTTCAACACCTTGCAAAAATAGCGGGATTTCAACACCAACGCACGACTGCTTATCACCCCGCATGTGACGGCCTAGTGGAGCGCTTTCATAGGCAACTGAAGGCATCAATAATGTGCCACGCACGAGATAAGTGGACCGAGTCGCTGCCATGGATATTGCTGGAAATACAGGAAGACTTACACTCGTCTTCCGCCGAATTACTATATGGCGAACCATTAAGACAGCCTGGCAAATTATTTGAGTCTCAAGACAACAACCCAGCGGATATGACTGATTTTATATCCCGTTTACGTAGTTTCACTCAAAAATTGGACCTAGTGCCAGCGTCTCACCATAATAGTGATAAAGTTTTTATTTTTAAAGACCTAGCTAACTGTGTCTTCCTGCGGGAGGATGCATCTCGTGGATCCCTTCAGCCCGCATATAGTGGACCTCACAAAGTTTTGGCTAGGACAGACAAAACCTTCAACACATTAATTAACGGCAAATATCCATAGTGCCAGTCGACTGACTTAAACCAGCCTATATATTGTGTGTATCCCCGAATCAAGATCATGTCCAAAACTATTCGCAGAACTTGAACGAATATACAACACGTCCAGGAAGTTAAATTAAATTCACTAATTTTTATCGCCTTTAAGCAGGTCTCTGGAGGGGGGTGATGTAGGGGACTCTCGTAAGTTTCACACAAACATGCATTCATACTACGTTAGTATTCTTATTAGTTTGTGATTCACACACTCACACACGCATTTACACTATACACCCTTCTTATCAGCTGGCTGACGTCTCGTAGGTTCGATTCCGCGTTGCGTCGTCAATTCAAGGCATATTTGGTAGTAGATGTTGAAAATAAATGCAAAACAATATATGGTAATTTCGTGAAGCAGTGGTTGTCGGTCGGCGGTATTAAAGAACCACCCCCTTGACCGTTCGGTCAGTCGTTCAGTCGCTTACGTGTTTCGATGCGAAGAGATTGTCGCTCTGTCTCACGATCTAAAATTACTTACGTGTGCCGATTTTTTGTTAATTTATTATCTTGTTTTTAGTTTCTCTCTACCTATGTACTTCTACCTTATTGTAAAATCATACGTTGCATTCTCTTTTTGTCCATTAATTTTGGTGTGACTTTATACTTGTGTGTGAACATTAAATCGCGAGTGTTAGTACAGAACTATCTTTTATTTCGTACATCTAGCAGTTATCACACCCCACTACATTGTGACTTCTACACTTTAATTAATTTAGTTATGGTGTGCTATATTAGTCTGTTCTCGTGTTTAAACCTACATTATAATTTAGATATTATTACCAGTAAGAGCAAATAAAATGCAATGTTATAACATTAAGAATAAATTTTCGTCGACCACAATCGACCACAATGCGGGGTACAACTGCGGGCTTGACTTTTGTGGCCAAAATTCCTGGTATCCACTTTTGAATTTTATTTTTATTTTCTCGTTCATTGTCTGTTCTATAAGTTCTTCTTCCAGTTGGAGTGATACTGCTATGTTGACATTTGAAAAAGGATCTAACACTCAGTCTGGTATTACCAATTTCAAAACGTCCAGGTATCTTTCAATGAAAACACTGTGGAGATTTTGCAAATGTTGGAAGTAGACAAGCAAATCGTCGTTGTTGCAGGGTACTGATAAGTTGGGGAACTTATCGAATTCACGGTTGTCGATCAATCGGTTGAAATCATCATTAGTAACACACTGCTGATTAAATAATCTGTCATTTAAAGAGTTGATTCGGATTTTCTGGACTGCTCTGATGACATGTTGCAATGATTGAAACAGTGGTTCACTTAAATTTCTAGCAACCAAATGTTATCGATGTATAAGGCAATGTATAGCAAGCACACCTGGAATTTTGTATTTTAAGTACGCTATGAAGTCTTTTTGACACTCCGTCATAACTTTAGTAACGTCTGTAGCAGCTGATGTAATATTCTTCAAGGGAATTTCTTTTTCATCACAAAACTTTTCCAGTGTTTTCAATATGGTTTCTCCTTTTGCGTCTGTCTCTAAATTTCTAGCAAATAATAGTTCTTGACATATTTTTTCATATTTAATAAACCCCACGTAATACAGCCACAATGCTTCATTAGTTGGTAAAGTGGACTTATCCAATTGAATTGAAAATTGACTAGTCTTCAGACGATTACACAATGACTTCGATGTTTTCAGGAATTTCATCAATTCGTCTGCATAGAAATATTGCTCAAAGGAATTTTTCGAATTATGTACGCCGCTGGTTTATGGAGCACAGTAGTTATAACTTCTTTTATTGCCGGCAAAATTAACGTTTACCCGATTGTGTGTGGATTACCTGTTCGAGCAAATAAAAAAAGGGATATTGTATGAAAATAATGGAGAGAGAACGAGTAAGGGAAATTCGGCAAGAAGAAACTGCAGACGAACGCCAGTCACGGCTGAATGCCCATCGAATTGCGCATACAATCAATAGAATGGTGTCAAGATCGATAGAAGATCCAGGCAGTGAAGCGGAGATTGAAATCCTTCCATGGGCGAACAAAGAGAAATCAGGTTATTCATATTCGCCCAGAATTGATTACTCTGAATTCGCCATTATAGGAGGTACGGTGGTATGTTGTCAATTTTGTGATGCCTTTCAATGGCAAAAAGAAACAAATGGCATATGCTGTTCAGGTGGAAAAGTGCTCATTAAAAATTTCCGTGAGGCTCCAGACATTATAAAAGCTTTACTAAATGGGGAACATCCTCAGTCAAAACATTAGACAATAGCTGTTTGTATAATAGTGCATTCCTAATGACATCTTTTGGGGCCAAACAAATCACAGGGGCCCTTTCATGCCGACTTTTAAGGTGCAGGGCCAGGTTTATCACCTTTTTGGATCTTTGCTTCCACAAAATGAGCCTAAATTTCTTCAAATTTATTTTGTATCAAATTAAAATGTACAAGCTCATATCCGACATGATAACTTCCCTCGATTGAACATTGACCTTATATCTCAACTTAAAAACACGTTACATCAAGTAAATCCGTACGTCAAAAGTTTCAAAGCTGCAATAAATTTCATCCCACAGGGCCAAAATCACAATTATAAAGTTATAATTAAGGCTGATAGACGTCCTGTGGAAGAACATCGTGGAAGGTACAATGCTCCTGCTGTAGACGAAGTTGCGGTAATGTTAGTCAATCAAGAATGTGACAGACGTGATATAGTATTACGTACTCATGATGATCGCTTGCAACGCATTTACGAAACACATCGAGCTTATGACGCTCTGCAATATCCATTGATATACTTCCACGGTGAGGATGGGTACAATTTCGGACCCTATCAAGTTAATCCAAGGACTAGAAAAACAAATTACAATAAAAAAGTATCAGCCCTACAGTTTTATTCTTACCAAATACAAATTAGATGAAATTGTTCTAATTATTTGCAACGATTTCGAGGATTATTCAGCCAATTCATCGTCGATATGTACGCAAAAATAGAGACAGAGAGGTTAATTTATGTACGCACTAACTAGACACGATTACGTTCTGAGGATTATGTGCATCTGCGAGACGCAGTGCAGCAAGATAATAACGCGGAAAACATGGAATCACCGGTAATGTATTTAATAATGAGCTTTATAAGAAGTCCACGTTACATGCACGAGAGTACTCAAGGCACCTTTTGCTATGTTCGTAAGTACAGTCGACCTGCCCTATTTATCACTTTTACCACTAAACCAAATTGGTCAGGCGCCACATGATCGGCACGACATAATAGCCCGAGCGATTCACCTTAAACTCAAGCTGATGAGTGACATAATTACAAAAGAAAACCATCAGTGTGTTTTATGTACAGCATTGAGTGGCAAAAACGGGGCTTGCCAGCTGCCCACATTCTGCTGTGGTTAGAAGAAAAACTTAGACCTGAGTCCGTCGATACTGTTATAAGAGCTGAATTTCCCGATAAGACCTAAGATTCCGTGTTATTCGATATTATTGAGACTCATATGATTCACGGAACATGCGCCACGTTAAACGGAAATTCTCCCAGTATGCAAGAAGGTCGTTGCTCTAAAAGATACCCACGGGCCCTTTCAGAACAAACGATATCAGCAGAAAATGGGTATCGATTACATCGTCAAAAGTCACCACAACAAGGTGGTTTCACAGCTAAAATGAGATTAGATGGTCAGGAAAGAGATGTTGATAATAGATGGGTGGTACCTTCTTCACCGGTACTATCACGAAACTTTCAAGCTCACGTCTATGTCGAAGTATGTAACAGTGTTGAATCCATTAAATATATTTGTAAATACGTGAATAAGGGCTCTGACCAAGCAACTGTGGGGTTCGCTAATAATGATAACGATGAAGTTACAAGGTTTCAGTCGGGCCGATATGTAAGCTCCTCTGAGGCAGTTTGGCGTATTTTAAGTTTTTCGATCAACGAGAGATATCCACCCATCACCCACCTTGACGTTCATCTTGAAGGTGGACAAAGAATATAATTCAACCCTGATAATGTAACCGAGCGTTTGGACAACCCAAGACGAACCACTCTGCTCGCTTTCATTAATCTTTGCGAAACAGATGCATTTGCTAAGACACTCTTATACAACGAAGTTCCATCGTATTATACCTATAATAAACAACAGGGTATTTTTGACAGCACAAGACGTGGAACAGCTGTAGTAGGTGAACCAGACATTTTTAAAGATCATGTCATTGGTAGGGCTTATACGGTTCATCCAAATAACTCCAAATGATTTTACCTGCGCCTCTGCTCCACGTTGTCCGAGGGCCTACTTCTTTTGCCAATTTCCGAAAAGTTGATAATATCGTACATCCTACATATCAAGCCGTCTCCGGGCACGTCACTTGCTGGATGGGTATCAACATTGGGATGATGCTTTGTCAGAAGCAAATATTAGCGAAAGTCCTCATCGGTTGTGTCATTTGTTTGCAGTCATGCTGGTGTTTTGTGCACTTTCTGACGCTGCGCAGTTGTGGTATAAGTATCAGAACAAATCGGCTGAAAAATTTTTTAGGCACGTACAACTTAATGATAACAATCCAATGGAGGAGAGAATACGTGAAAGTCAATTGAATCGTTGTTTGTTGGCTATTCAAGATGTAGTTACATCTATTGGGGGCAATCCTATTTCTCAATATGGCATGCCGGAGGCATCATTTGACGAAGAACGTATTAATAGAGATTACGCGATGAAAATCAACTATAATCCAATTGACCTGGCCGAAATCTTACAAACTAATTTCTCGAGGCTAACTGATGAGCAGCGTTTGATATTTGATCGGGTGTGCCGCAGCGTTGATAGTACTTTGGGAAAAATGTTATTTGTAGATGCACCCGGTGGAACAGGTAAAACAGTTCTTACGAAAGTTATTTTGGCGAAGGTACGAAGCCAAAGGTAACATCGCGCTTGCTGTAACTTCATCAGGCATAGCAGCCACATTTTTGCCAGGTGGGAAAACTGCTCATACAATGTTCAAAATTCCGATCGATTTAGACCGCACAGAAAGCCCTGTTTGTAATATTTCAAGAAACAGCGATAAAGCTAAGTTTCTTCCTGATTGCAGCCTTATTATGTGGGATGAGTCCACAATGGCCAATCGAAAAGCAGTAGATAGAGGGGACGGAACGTTGCGTGATGTTAATCAAAATGATCAACCCATGGATGATATTACTGTGCCTTTTTGTGGCAATTTTCGTCAGACTCTCCATGTAATACCACGTGGAACAATTTCTGATTAAGTTAGAGCCTGCCTAAAGAGTTTTCGATTGTGGCATTACATTATCCCTTTTCATTTGAAATTAAATACGCGTGCGCAAATTGGAGGCAAAGAGAATGCTCAAGAATTTTCAGATTTGCTACTTGAGGTTGATACCGGTGTGTTTACGCAGAAACAAGGAATAGTTGCTCATAATGAAAACCTATGCAACATAGTTTCATCAATGCTAGACCTCATATCATCCGTGTATGGAAACGCAACGCAAATACCAATTTGCAAAAATTCCTGAAAGAGCTATTTTGACGCCACGAAACGACCAAGCAGCAACAATAAATGCTGAAATTTTGAACTATGTTCCGGGGGATTATGTTAAGTATATGTCCATTAACAGAATCATGAAAGAAAGAGAATCTACAAGCTACCCAGCAGAATTTGTAGAATCCCACAATGCTCCTAGACTACCAGCACATAAAATAAAATAACAACTAGACGTACCCATTATGCTTCTTCGAAATTTAAGCCCCCCAAATCTTTGCAATGGCACCAGGTTAAAAGTGACCAATTTACAACGAAATCTGATAGAAGCAGAGATGTTAACAGGGTGTGAAAAAGGTGAAAGTGTTCATTCCTCGGATTCCTCTCATTTCAAACCATTTTCCATTTAGTTTCGAACGAGTCCAGTTTCCAGTCAACCTATGTTTTGCGATGAAAACTATAAAAGCCCAAGATCAGACGCTGAAAGTAGTGGGTGTAGATCTAGTTATCAGCTGTTTCTCGCACGGTCAGTTGTATGTGGCTCTGTCACGGGTTAGCAATCCTAGGAGCTTGTATGATTTCATCCCCGATGGCCATACGTCAAATACCGTATACAGAGAAGCGTTAATGTAAAGTAAATTTTTAGCTACTCAAACGACGGTATATGTAATTCAAAATATGCTGCCCGAAAAGTCACTATTCCACGCGGACGAAGTCGCTGGCACAGCTAGTCTTAAAATATATTCTTTCACTTTAAGTAAAAAAAGTACTAGGTACCTAATTAAATTAATTTTAAATAAGTTACCATGGCGAAGCAAAACTAAATCTCATCGCTCCAGAAAGGCGACCGTCTTACCTATGTCTAGCGATAAATAGCAAGATGCGCATGGTTAACTTATTGTACAAGAAACACTTGTAATTACTTCCCAACAGGACGACAGAGCATCTTTCTAATGACTCAAAATAATTAAAAATTGTGGTTGCCAACTTGTTCGCTAGGTTATGCAATGTTGAACAGTTGACTTTTATATGTTGGAATGCATAAAAAGGTATGTATTCATTTCGAGTCTATTTTGCTTTGTTTATTACTTTCGATTAAGTACTGTGTGATATTACAAAGCTGATGGATTTTCCCTTTATTGACTTATTAATATTTTCACTCAATATTTGTAGTGCAAAACATAAGGACAAAGGATAATTTTAAACAAAAATTTCCTTCACTGAAATGGAACGCCTTCCAATACCATAAGCTCCGTACATGCGAGCGAGTAATTGCTTGGAAACGTTAACGTTACTTGATACAATATCACTTAACGAGCCAACTGCGGGGCTACTTAATAGAACGTAGTATAAAAATATATGCAACAGTTATTAAGGATATTTCATTTTATTTAAACATATGATTATACAATAAAATTAGTAATTATAAAGTCAAATTAAAGTAACGGCCAATATATTTTCCATTGTTGGAAAATAATAATGATCAAAGTTTCTATTTACCGCCTGCGTGTGTGTTGTGTTTTCCTCAAAATACGCCGTTAGTAGGTACAGTGTGATATATAATACACACGTTTCCGTTACCTGTCGTCTGTTGGCAACTTAAACAAATCACATGGATGCCATAAATTTGCCATAACACAAATAGTCAGACCAATTTTAAAGAGCAACGTCTAAGAGCTGCGATCGCCAATACGCCCACCAATTGAATCGATTATAGCCAGTACTCCTAACCTATATGAAGGTCCATCAATGAACAATAACTATACGGAGTGACGAAGATAGTGCTTAGGATAACTTCTTTGTTCATGATCTTTAATTCTTATAACATAAAAATACAAACATTATAAATTTATAATAGTTGAGAGGTCTTTTATATACAAACAAATAAAAATATGTCTGAATGTCGGAAATTAAATTGAAAACATTTCCTTGAGTTCACGACAAAAGTTCGACTGCAATTTCAAAGATCTTATCTAACGCAACAAAAGGATAATTTAGTTGATGTACCCCAGGTACAGAAAACTAATTACTTTTAATCATAGTAAAAGAACACTTCGTACTATTTTATTGCTTTTCCTGCTAGCTGCCTCCTTTCGTGCCTAGCTGTCTGAATTGACTAGTTTCACCTTCTCTCCCGTCTTGTCACTAAAAAACATGCTACAACATCTACTGTTGTATTATATTTTGTAAGTAAGGGAGGCAGTATAATTACAAGCTGTGAGCCATTCCTTCTTAGTACGACGAATTGTTTGTTTGAAGTAGTTGCAGGTGTTGTTTTACACCATCAATCTCAATCTATATAATATTTTACATAATCGCATTATTTTTTAATAATTTTACTTAATATGTTTCTGGTATTTGTTATAAATAGATAAGAATGAAAATTACACAATTTAAAATGTATTGTGCCATAGACGTAGACAAAAAAAAATCATGTGTAGTATATAATAATAATACTCAATTCTGGATTCAAAATATACATACTTTGTTTGTATTATGAGTAAGCTGAGTACATATTTTTTACAAGTACATAGCTGAAAAAAAGAGAAAACGGGGCATAAGAAAGGCCACTCTCTTCCGCATTCATGCATAAAAACTGTCCATGATAACGCTTTTTGTGACCAATTCCCTTTGCACTTTTGCTTTCCCTGCTTTGGTCAAATTTTGACTACAATCGATACTAATAATATCTATCGGAATAGCAAACGTGATAATAGACCATCTCAATACGCATTGGTTAATTTATTTGTTGCCATGCGGATAAATGAAGAAATATATTTCGTGCTTCTTTACTTTCCTTTACTAGTGTTGATGACCTATGGTAGTAATAACAGACCAGACCTATTTATTATACAGACTAGTCCTTATCATACGAGTTCCTAGACAGAAAGAAATTATACCACGTAGGTACTTATTTCACTGTTTAAATTTTATGTTTTCATTTGAAATAAAATATTTATATTCTATTAAACTTTGAATTATACTTGTATTATTTATCATATCGTAAATAGCCTCGCGGGGCCCTGTTATTCAAACTAAATGTGAGTTCCTAACGTTTTAGTCGCGGCTACAAGCAATAAAACAAAACATTGCCGGTACAACTTGTTCGGTGTTATAGAACTAATAAGCGAAAACATTTTTGCAATATACGCTTCATTTTATATCTAAAAAGGCATTTTTTATAATTAGTTTTTATTAAGAATAATGGTGGCAGGATTGAATGTAGACAATGTCGTAAGAAGTTATGTCCCCTAGATGAAGACATTTGCAATATGGGATAAATAAATATATGCCATAAAAATTTACGGCGATACTATTAACCTACTGTTTTTCCTTCCGTATACTCGTAGTAATAATACGCTAAACCTCACTCGTTCCAAGTCTAACAGACTGTATAAAACCTTACGTAAATAAAACGAAAGATGCAGTGTCTAAACTCGAGAAAAACTATACACACAAATCCATGTTCGAAAATGGACCGACTAAAATATTAAAAATAATCTCGTCTAGATCCAATTTCAGTTACACTCTCTAGTCCCTTAATGTTGCTGTGTTTCTTATGGTGAGTGTAGAGAACCGGAGACCGCTTTTACTAGAAACGAGGCATTCCACCTTAGCCCTCACAGGTGACATTTATATTCGTAATCGAGGATATATGTAGATGTCTATGGGCCACAGCAACCACTTACCATCAGGTAGACTGTTTTGTTTGTCACCCCACTCTATAAAAAAAGCTCACAATCCCATACGACAGCAAACAGATACGACCTCACATCTGAATGCTTGGCGGTCCACCACTACGTTTTACTGGGAGTTTTCTTCCGCTTAAGACCTCTCTGTGGAATGGTTTACCACCGGCGATTTTTCCGGAACCATACGACTTAGGGATTTCAAGAAAAGAGCTTACTTCTTTCTGAAAGGCCGGCAACGCACCTGCAATTCCCCTGGTGTTGCAGTCGTTCGTGGGCGGCGGTAGTCACCTAACATCAGGTGGGCGGCGTGCTCGTTTGCCCCTTCTCCTACGAAAATAAAACGACCGAAGAGAGATATACACGCTTTCAGAGACACGGGGGGAAACACCGGCAATTGCCTCACTAGGAGCTGCTAGTGAGAATTTCTTGATAGGAGACTTCAATAAAATTTCACTGAGCAGCAGTCCCCCTAACAACCACTGGATCAGTGACGCAGTCAGTTAAAAATACTTCCTTCCAACGGAGATTGTAACACATAACCCGAGACTCAATAATAAGGTACGGGGACTACCAACATTGTCACGAACACCAATAAAACGATAGCAGAAACAGAAACAGAAACTTTTTTATTCAATGTAGATTATAAACAATACTTATTGAAAGTCACTTTTTTCATTTACCAC
>DWHP01002893.1:0-13949 GCA_018247895.1 Parnassius honrathi
GAGGCATTCCATCTTAGTCCTCACGGGTGACAACGCATCTGCATTTTAATTCGTTATTGAAGATAGATGTAGATGACTATGGGCCACAGCAACCACTTACCATTAGGTAGACTGTGTGCTCGTTTGTCACCCTGTCCTATAAAAAAATGACAATATTTGATAAAAGCCATCTTCAAGTTTGGACTCAATAACGTATTTTAATAAACCCAGATAGCCGGATTTCATAAGCTCTTTTTACAACCTGGGTATGTTGCATCTACAAACGCACGTAGACGTATTTTTATAACATTGGGTGACAAACGAGCACACAGTCCAACACATGGAACGTGGATGCTGTGGCCCATAGACGTCCACATTTATCTTCAATAAAGAATCAAAATGCAAATGCGTTGTCACCACCGATGACTAAGATGGAATGCCTCGATTCCAGTAAAAAGGGTCTGTGATTCTCTACACCTATTCTCCCACCATACGAAACTCAGCAGTATTACGCTGCTATTTTACTCAGGTATTCTACGAGAGCATGGTCCTGCCCCGTTTGAACCCACCCATTTGTGCTAAAACTATAATATAGTTGCAGCGTGGCCCTAACCTCACGCAGTAACGGTTGCCAGAAGCCTAAGTAACATAAAAATAAAAATGATTGCATAGCGACTAATAAACTTCCTACATCCATCCGTGTGTTAAAGCATTCATTCGGTTCCGTTAGTTTTTCCAGTACAGTCAAAGTTTCTTTGTAATGATGTCTGATGGAATTTTTACAGCATCACCTCTAGTGTTCCAACATGTGCCCTGATTTCTTTTCAAACTTTTACCTGTGGCTGCAAGAAGAACTTCCCACTGGTGCGTTGATGTAAAAAAAAAACGTAATAGCGTTCTAGTGTGCCAAAGAAAGTCACCGAATTTACCTCCACTGCAGCCACACGTAGGTAAAATAGGTTTAGGGAATTGAGCAAGGACTAAGTCGGCATAAGGAATGATGTCCTTCATCCACTGTTGCACATCTGTGTGTCATTCAGCCTACGTGGCAGCGTTATCGTAATCCTATCCTCCACAATTTATGATATCGAGCCCGTCAGCCTTAAGATTGCTTATTATCATGTTACACACCTTCTACAGTTTTGTTTTTAGTTTCAGTGAAATCCATACTCGTAAAATATTCCTCAACTCTATTCAGGCTTGTCCGGGGTTCAGTCAAAAATCATGGAATATTTGGCCTTTTGGACAAGAGCAAAATTACTTGGCAATCTTTTTTTTTCTAAAATGTTAACCAACTCTATTTGAATTGCATGTTACATATAAGTAAGAGACATGTTTTGGCCCATTTTTACCCTTACTAAATGCTCTCTGAGAACAGATTTACTACTCGTACTTTGGACTACACTTGAAACTTTCAGTCTTACTACGAATTACTGTGTCGTAGAGTAATTACATTCTGAAATAATTCTTCACGTAATGAAAATAAGAATTGTAATTGTTTTGTCAGAGATATGGAGTGATTTTCAGAGGTTTTATGAGCAGCTGTACAAGTCATCGTTGAGCCACACGGAAGTGTGAATAACGTTCCTAGAGCAAGTCTTATCCGACATTATTCCGATAATCTCCCGGGCGTCAGTCTGAGCGTGATTAGAATGACTCGCCAGCACCTTAAAAACGACAAGTCTCCGGGAGAAGATGGAATTAGAGCGGAGCTTCTAAAATCCGATAAAAAACCGGTACTTGAAGTCCTTCCGAAGCACTTTAATCCCGTCCTTCATGGTGGCACTACTCCGGAGGCGTCCGCAGAAGTGCGGTGGTCTTGTTCTCCAAGAAAGGCAAAAATACTCTCTTGAAGAACTACAGACCGACTGTTTTGGAGAGTCATTACGAATCATCTCGTACGCAGACTTTGCAACTTCCAGCTTACCGAACAAGCCGATTTCCAAAAAGGCTTTAGCACCATAGACCACATACATACCTTTCGACAAATTCTACACAAGACCGAAGAGTACAATCTACCACTTTGTCTTGCGTATGTGTACTATGAGAAAGCCTTTGATTCCGAAATTTGGACAGTGCTGCAATCGCTTCAACGGTACCAAGTTGATTGTTGGTATATCGAAGTGCTGAAGTGTTTGTACAGTAGGACAACGATGGCTATCCAAGTATCTATCCAGAATACGAAACCTATCCAACTGCAGAGAGGTGTAGGTCAGGGTGACATAATATCCCCGAAATTTTTCTTCCGCGTACGACCTCTCTGTGGAATGGTTTACCACCGGCGTTTTTTCCGGACCGATACGACTTGGGGACCTTCAAGAATAGAGCTTACTCCTTCTTAAAGGGCCGGCAACGCACCTACAATTCCCCTTGTGTTGCGGTTGATCATGGGCGGCGGTAGTCACTTAACATCAGATGAGCCGCATGTTCGTTTGCCCCCTCTTCTATAAAAAAAAACTCTTCACCGCCGGATTGAAAGACTTTTTCAGGCTACTGTACTGGAAAGGATACGGTATTAATGTCAATAGCGAGCACATCACTCAACTTCGATTTGCCGAAGATATAGTCCTTATGGCAGAATAGCTGGAGGATCTAAGCTCTATGGTCAAAGACCTTAATAGTGTCTCCCAACGGTTTGATGTTATGATGATATGGACAAAACAAAGGTTATGTGTAACGTCCATGTCACACCTATGCAAGTTTTTGTTGGTAGCACTAAGCTCGAAGTTGTTGACGAGTAAGTTTACCTGGTACAAATAGTCTGACAAGGTAAGTCCAAATTAAACTTGGCTGGGCAGCATTCGGGAGATTATGATACATCTTATCGTCAGGCATACCTTAAAAACTCAAAACGAGATTGTACAATCAGTATGTGTTGTTAGTGATGACCTAAGGATCTGGGACGTGGTTCTTCACTGCTTGATGATGCTCAAGATCGCTCAGCGATCTATGGAGAGGGTTATGTTCGGAGTTTCTTTCCATGATAGACTTAAAAACGAGGATAAGACCGGGAGGAGAGGGTCGGCAGGCGAAGTATAGGGCGTCTCCGCACTAGTTAGAGTTACGACCTGGTAAGACATGCCGAAAGTCGATGGATGCAGGTGGCACGGGACTGTGCTTTGTAGCATTCCTTGGGCCTATGTTCAGCAGTGATTGTTTTGTTTGATTGATTAACTGAGTACTCGCCGTCCTTGTTGCTTCGTTCGTGTTTGGGAAATCTCGGTGCTGCCGCAGTGCCGGCCAGCCGGACGTCGCCGTGTGGTTGTCGCTAGCACTTTGGCGGTATTCGACTTCATCTCGCCTCCTCTCTTACGCACCCTTGCGGTTTTGTTTGCCACGTAACATTGCGGGCGCAGTTTGGAGTAATTTTTTTTAAATTTCCAATTGAAAAAAGTGGTGCTTGCCGCCGCCTTCTTTCATATGCCGCATTTGGCCATGGAATCCTCTCCCCCCCACGCTACGCCACTGTGCGAAACATACCTCGCAACATACAAAGGTATAATAAAATTATTATTTTATTTAATACGTAGTAGAGCCATGCTGGAGCTATATTATGGTTATTACACTAATAGATCAGGCGGGAAGGACCACGCTCTCACAGAATATCAAATTTCATCTATATAATATTTCTCACTATAACTAAATAAAGCATCCGCAATAACGAAACTACCGCATATAAAACAATTATGAATGAGCACGAAACGCGAGACCTGAGCCGACCCTCGCAGCTTGCCGCCAAAGGCCACTACTTTGACACTAGGGTTATTACGCAACTGTGGGGAGAGGACAATGTTTACACAGAAAATAATCATGAAACAGCTTAATGGTACTGTACTGTGCTTTGTAGGGTGAGTGAAGAACACAGCAAACCCTTTTTATAGTAACGAGATATTCCATCTTATTCGTCAGGGATAACAACTCATCTGCATATTGATTCTTAATTGAGGATGGATGTAAGTGTCTATAGGTCACAGCATAGAATACTATAATACACGCTTGAATGGCTGTCAACCTTATTTTGTATGTGTGGTGGCGCCGGGAGCACACATACAAGCAATTACGTCGTATTATCACTACTACAAATCCAAATCGCTGTATTGATAGACTGAGCGAACACATTTTAGACTTTGGATTTGCACCCTCTTTTCACCCAAGGAGGGTCGCGTCCGTTTACGTCTTAGGCCGGGTCCAGACGAGTGTAACGTGTAATGTAATCCACCGTGTAATTTAGCGTCAACAGTGTGGGACGGCACACGAACTCAAAGCGAATTGTGTACGCGAAAATATCTCAAAAGCTGTTTCCACTCAGTTGCTACGAACATGCCGAATAGGAAGGTCGTGATAGCTGATGCGGCTTTTATTTTCATGTATTTACTACCTGAAGACCGGAAACGTCGAAAGCGTCGATGGTGGAAAACTAAATTGTATAAAAGAAGATCTCTTTACTTGTGGAACTAAAATCTCAGCATATAAGTGGCCAATATAAAAAATTTACCCGGATGTCGCCTACTGACTACGAATATTTGTTAACAATCGTTGCGCCTAAAATATCAAGTCAGGACACTATAATGAGATCTGCAATTACGCCGCAAGATAGACTGGCTCTAACACTAAGATTTTTGGCAACGGGACATTCAAATACAAGCCTTCAATACACCTTCAGAATTTCAAAACAGTCAATGTCTTGTATTGTACCGGAAGTTTGTGAAGCGATTATAGAAGCATTGAAAGAAACCATTAAGGTGAGTTTTACATATTTTTATTTATTTATTAAAATAACGAATTAAGGTATTGTATTAAGTAGGGTAAGCAAAATTAAAATTATTCCAAAATTACAGTTAGAAAGTTAAATTAAATTGTCGACATAGTCTGCATCTTCCAATTATGTAGTACAATTTTTTTTCTCAAATCAGGTCATTCACAAAATCTACATCTTCATATGAAGTTGGGAATGATCCTGAGGTAACAGGTGAAGCATATGGAGCTGTAGGGTAACTTGTCTGATTCTGACCTGTTGAATACCCTGAAGTATATGGTTCTGAGCGATTAGATAAAGAAGGTGGTTCATTGCAGTATCTTGATGAAGGAACCGAGCCTGTTGTATACCCACTGTAATTGAATTGAGAATTGAATGCCGATGGATTATAATGTTGAGAAAAGTTAGTGCATCCTTCATCGGCTTTGTATATTATGTCCATTATTGCTCGCTGCACGGCATTTTAGTACTTCTGTTATATTGCTGCATCTTGCTGCATTTAAAATTTGAAAAGAAAAGGGTTTCATTGTCAAAATTATTTGGATTATCGTTTCGGGGTTCAGGAGTAGGACTAGAAGCAGCTCTCTTAAGCAGGCCAAGAGCCTCCGAAAGCATACCCATTTTTTTATTTTCGTCTGATTTCTTTTTTTTGGGGGCCTGACCAGTTGGTGATATAAACTCTGAACTGTTATCATTTTCTGCACTTGTAGATGCTCTCTGTTCCGGTTCATTTGTAATCTGTAATAAAAAAGAAATTCATTGTTTCAGATGCCAACAACAGAGTCAGAATGGATCCAGATCTCAAACAGATTTGATGAATTGTGGAATTTTCCCCATTGTGCCGGAGCCATGGACGGTAAACATGTCATTCTTGAGGCTCCGGTACATAGTGGCACAGAATATCGTAACTACAAATCGAATTTCGGTATAGTGATGTTTGCTTTAGTAGACGCGGAATACAATTATAAATTTCTGGATGTCGGATGTCAAGGCCGAATTTCAGATGGTGGAATTTTTAACGAAACTGAATTATATAGAAAACTAGAAAATAATTCGTTAAGATTGCCTGCATCTGAAGCACTGCAAGGTAGAAATAAAGTAGTACCATATGTTTTTGTAGGAGACTCTGCCTTCCTTTACAAAACAGTATATCGACCAATATATACCCAAGGGATCGCCGCGAAGAATTTTTAGTAACCGGTTAAGCAGAGCTCGCAGGATTGTAGAAAATGTATTTGGTATCACAGCATCTGTGTTCAGAGTTTTACGTAAACCTATGCTCCTTCAACCCGAAACCGTGGAGACTATAGTCGTGGCTATTGCACACTTGCATAATTTTTTGAGAAACGCGGATTCATCTTAAAACAAATGCACCCACTGGATTACTTGACAGTGACCAAAATGAAAGATTATGTGAAGGTAGTTGGCGGAGAGATACTGAAATGTCATCTTTACTTCCATTGGTTAATGTATTTATGAACTAGTATACAGTTTCTTCGCAGAATACATACTGTTAAGTTTTTTATCAAGTAGTTCAATGCAGTTACCTCTGTGGTGTGTCGTTTCCTTGGATTATTACGATCCCCTAAAAATGCCAACGCCTCGTAAGCAAACCATGTACTTTTGTACGTTTCATCCCCATCTGTAAAATAAATTACAAGAAATAAAACAACAGTTTTAAAAAAGACAAGGACGGAAGATAGAAGTAATAATTGTACTAATAGCAAGTAATTGATAATACCTCAGTAACAACTAAATTAATAAATAAAAGTATGTAATATGTAGAGCAACAGAAATTTATTATAAAACATACCTTTTCCGGAACTATGACTCTTCTTTACTTTTCCTTTTTCTCTTCGATGTGAAAAAAGCAAACTAATCATTTTGTTTTTGCGTTCTTCCACATCTCTTCCAAATAAATGAGCAATATCACTCCAAGCATCGTTTTTCAGATTTTTTTAAAGTAATGCGGTTTCTTTGGATCCCAAATAAAAGGGTTTTCTTGATACACACTAATAAGTTCAAGCGATTGTTCGTCACTCCACATCATGAACGTACACACGACACAACCGTCACGAACGCCGTCCAAACGAGCACTGCGAGCGCCTTTGTGTTCGCGCGAAAAACCGACAGCCGATGGATCAACCCCGAGCGCCGCGCGAGCGTTACATGTAATGCTCGTAGTGCCATCCACGCATAAAATTCGTGTTACATTACACGGTGGATTACATTACAGGTTATACTCGTCTGGACCCGGCCTAAGGAACTACAGCTACGGGGAGAGGGGCCATCTTTGATCTAGCCGCCCTAAGCGAACTATAAAAAGGGACGGTTATCGATCTTGGGCAGGTAGTGCGGCTAAAAGTACCGCTCAGCAGTACCAGGAACACGTCATCAAACATCGCAGCGGGAAATCACATGGCAACGAATGCTTTGTCATGATGAATTTGTCCAGAAGAATGCAAGTATTATACTTGGCAAGAGGGTAAGGAAGTGGTATCTGTGAGGATGATTAGGACAGACCACCTTAGCATTGAGTTGAAGGACGGGCTACAACATGCACAGCAAGAAGTTTCGGATATAAATCCGATTTTGGAATTGATGAAGGCCAGTGCACGTCTCAGCGATTAGTTCGACCACGAAATACTGTTGGGCCTAATACGACAGCTTGCTGATTTAGGCCAATTCTGTGCCGTAAAATGGAAAATAGTCGGGAGACTGCTATCGTTTACAAATGGTTGTCCCTAAACCTAAAGTAACGGATGTTTCACAGCTGTACCATAATGTTGTTCAGGAGGCCATCTGGGAGTTGAATGAACACTACTGAAGATCCGAGAACGGTTTTATTGGGTACACTATCGCGACGATGTCGAGGATTGATGTCGCAAATGTACAAGTTGCAAAACTGTGAAGGGACCTCAGATTCGTAGTAGAGGTTCATTGAAATTGTACAGTGTTGGTGCACCATGGAAGATAATAGCCCGTGACGTTACTAGGCCGTTTTCGGAAAGTGAAATATTAAATATTTATTACTATAAATATTTAAGGGTTGTGATGAATTACTTCGCTAAGTGGCCAGAATTATTTGCCATTCCAAATCAAGAAACTTCAAAAGTTGCAGGTGAACTAGTTTATGAAGTATTCTGTCAGTTAGAGATTCGACGCGATCAAGGAAAGAATTTTGAAACTACATTAACATAAGGAAACTTGCTGAGTTATGGGTAATCCTAAAACAAGAACAACTTGTTATCACTCGCAAACTGATGGAATTGTAGAACGAGTTAATAAAACACTGGAGAGGTTCCCAGCAAAAGTTGTGAAAAAACGGCAACGAGATTGGGACAAACACATACAACCGTTTTCGTTGCCCTATCGAAGCGCTGTTCACGAAAGTACATCAGTGACACCAGCTTTCTCAAAATTTGGAAGAGAATTACGCTTGAATGCAGACGTGATCACTGGAATACAACCTAATGCCTCACAGTATTGCCGATTATGCGAATGACCGGCGGAACAAAATGAATGACATTTATGAGCAGATCAAACAATCGGGTCAGCAAACGTCTGCAGAGATTAAAACCCGGTATGACCGCAAAATGAACAAGAAAGGTTTTGATGAAGGTTCCCCTAAGGAAATCCCCTAAGCTTCAAGGTAAATGGGACTGACCGTACCGGAATGTGACAACGATTAATGACACAACCTACCATATACAGAAAGTGCAGGAGGTACTCGTAAGCTCGTTCGTGTGGGATGTCCTTATTATGGGACCAATAATGCTAGTGACGAGCACGTCTTTGGAGGGACAGTGTTGATCGACATAATTAATGTCTGGTACACGTCGAGTGGTAACTCGCACTATTTTGTATCGAGTAACAGAACTAGGAGGGCTTTCTAGAAGATTCCATACTAGAACTTTTTACGCCTAGTCAGTCGGGACCGATATGTACTCAAACAATCTAGATGTTTCAGTAGAAGAGGCCTTTATATTATAAGGCCAGTATATACCTCGAGAGGACCAGCATGGAGTTGGCAATTAAGCAAATACTTCGAAGCGATAATTGTGTTTTATTATTCGTGTGCTTTAATTTGTAGTTCTTATTCAGTAATTAAAGTGTCAATTTTGGTAATTCAATCGGCAGGTTTTACTGTCAGGAACCCCAAGCGCGTAACAATATCATATTAAAATCCTTAAACAAGTGTCGAATTTGAAACTTTTTCTCTTGTTTTACAATCTTCGAGTCAAAATATTGTCTTTAAAAGATATTGGATCTGCCTACCTCCAGTAAAGCTTAATAGTAAAAAAAATAATCATTTAAATTAGTCGACAATATAAAAAGATATCGAATAAAATTCCATAAGCAATAGTCCAATATGAAACTTTTCCCACTATTTTCCACCATTAGTATTAACATTTAATGGGACTATTTTTGAGGTATAGAATATTTAATAAAAAAAATACTTAAAATCAGTTCACAATCTACGATGATATCACGTAACAAACGTAAAAAAATCATACACGAATTTCCTACCTTTTGAAGTCGTTTAATTAAAGAAAATATAAGCTGTTCATATAGTAGCCGATCTATTGAAGTTGGATTACGGTTTAATTAAACTATCATAAAGGTTTTTATTTTTACGCGACTACTTCACGTGGAACAGAACTGCAACACTTCAAGATACTGTAAGCTCATTGTCGCTTGTGTCGGCAAAAAAGATGGCTTTAATGATGACGATGATGATGGTGTACAACATGTGGTCTGAATTTCTATTTTTTATAGAACAAGTGCGACAAACGAGCACACAGTCTACCTGATGGTGCATAAATAACTACATATATCCTCGATTAAGAATCAAAATGCAGATTAGTTACCACCCCCGAGGACTAAAATGGAATGCCTCGTTTCCTGTGGTAATGATCACCATTTATCTATACTCACCATATGAAACACGTCAGTATTAATCTGCTATTATAAGCTGGTATTCTGAGAGTTATATGTTTAACAAAAATGTTATATAAGAATATGTTACAAGTAAGACATGTTTATGAAAAGTAAATCAATATTTCATTTGCTGCCTGTTGCTAAACATAATATTATACCTCCCAATAGAAGGCATATAAAGGAGATATTTGTTATCGTCGCCACGTATTTTTATGCGATTACATTGATAATTTTGTAGGAATGTGTTTGATATGAATAGAATACTTAATACTATATCATTCAGATAGTCTCTTTTTACGAAAAGACGACTTTGTAAAATTTTTAGTCATTAGAATGTTTTGAAATTTTAGTTAGTGTAGTTGTTTACGTACAATACTTTTAATTGGTTTGTTACATTGTTTATTGAAAATTGAATTGGTAGATTTTAAACATCCATCAGAGATAGGTCGGCCGTGTTAGCACACTGTTACTCAAGCAAATGTTCGAGGCTCCGAAATACTTGTTCAAGAAAATCGACATTATATGTAAAACTTGAGAGAAAACTGAGTGTTGGATTGAAAGTTAAGCAACCGAACAAATTTTCTCTGAAAAAAAAAAGAAATTTGACGTAGTCAGAAAATGAAATATATTATTATATACTGACTGGCAATAAAATATATTATGACTATAAGACTAAGATCTCCCAACAAAGCTACTTGAACTTCATGGAGCTTTGAATATGAGTCAACTACAAAGTAATATCGCCGACTAGTTTTAATGAAAAACGGAAATTGTTTAACGTTTTTAATTTAAGAAATGTGTCACTTGACATATTCCCTGACAGAACACCCTGACATAACAATATATACGAAAAGATTACTGAGATGTGTGCACAAGCTTTTTCCATGTGATTTGGACTTATAAAAATGTATATCGTCTTAGAGAATAATAATTTATTTTTTACTACTTTATAACATATTATAACTTTGAAATAGTCTAGTTTCTTTATTAATAACAAATTACCCTCGCATTATTTTGTTATTTGACTATTGCTAGTATTAGCTCTCAACATAGTATAAGGATGATAAACGAACACACAGACAATCTGACTGACTGACTGAGAATCACAATTTATATGCATTCTCATCTCATGAAAGTATAAGGGTAGTTTTTAGGTATTGTAGGTACTATGATTCATATCGATGACGTAAAATAATTTGACTGTATCAACTTGTTAGTAAGTGTGATATTTTTAAATATAACGGAGGTTTCAAAATAACCAGCTGATAGTAAGTGGCTACTGCAGTCCATTGAACTCCAGTGGCCAATTCCAAATAAACAAGGTTAATTTTTTATTTACTGGCTTTACGGTTCTGGGTTCTAGCCCCTCCGAGCCTAACAAGACTAAAGACAATTTGTCATCGCTGAGGACTAAAATGGAACGCCACAAAGCCTATATTTATAGCTATGTACCCTTCAGAGCGGAACACAGTAGTGTAAGCACTGTATATGGGCACTAGAAAAGGGTAAGTGTAGTCTAGTGTAGCGTCTCCTTGGCTGAAAACGACACCACCTACCAGTTGAAAGTTTTATTCAAGTAAGCGTCTTCTTATTACAATCCTTCTTTTGCACATAAAATAATAAGTTCCTTCTCTTCATTAACACTTATCAAGAGAACAAGAGATTTAAAATATTAGTAAATTCATTAAAGTTATTTAACATTTTCCATATGCTATAAATCTCGCTTAGTGGGCACCGATTCTATTTAATTTAGTTTGCGTATTGTATTGCCGTTATCACCACACAGCAACCTGTTGAGCAGGACTGGGCGTTTACACTTCAGAGTAATAATATGAAAATAAAAAAAATAACATGACCAGCCCGTATTTATTATGAGTTGTGATGATCCTGCTAATGATTTTATTTTTTCCTTGTGATTCTGATGGGGATATTAGGATAAAGTTATTAAATTATTATATTCACACTAGTCCTCGATAAGAGTGCAAATTTTCAAATCAATCGGCCGTCTAAAAATTGATGATAATGATGTAAAATCACGTTAAGCAATTACAATATTATCTCGAAAGTAATGTTGATATCCACTTACATATTTTCTGAATTATTTTTCAGAACATTTTCAGGTTTCAGGTCAAAAGCTCTTGAACTTTACAAACTGGTTATTCACCGTGGATAGCGGAACACTGAAGTAAGTACAAAAACTGTTCTACTCATACATAAAAATGATTTTGTAGTGACGCCCGTTCCAAGTTACCTTATTTTTATTTTGGGTCAAGTAAAGTTAATTGAAACTGAATAAGTACTTGAGTAGGTTGAAACACAAAACTTTTATGAAATACAAAACTACTTTAGATCGTCATCATAAATTTACAATGAAACGAAACACGTTTTATACGTTTATAAACCCGTAATTTACACTTGCAATTTTTGTCAACGATTGGTGAAGCTCCAGTTTCTTTAATGTGTTTTCCATAGAGAAAGAGACCAGTATCACTGCGACCTAGAAGATCTATTGTGATATGTGTTTTCCATAAACACTTGTAGTAGTTTCACATTATTTATTTTATTTTATTAGTACACTTATTATAATACCAATCGGTTTTGTTTCATCGCATCATGGGCCGCCTGGGCCCGTGAAGGCGCTCTCACAGAATCCACCGTAAAATAGCAGCTTAATGCTGTTATGTTTCACAAAGTGGGTGTTTAGTACAGAAGTCCCTTTTAAGTACATTAAATTGAGACATTTCTTCTTTGTCCTCAAGGATGAGAACGCATCTGCGTTTTGATTCTTAATTAAATAGAGATTTAAATGCCTATGAGCCCCAGCATTTATTTATTCTTAGTTGGTATGTGTGTTCGTTAATCATCCTTATACTATAAAAAAACTATAAATGAAAAAAAAAAAGAAATTAGGATGATTTCTCACGAAAAAATATTATAAAGCGTTCTTAATGTAACATAGACTTCTTCCTTATACCTCTAAGCACGATTTGGTGACATCATAGTTTATTCTTATTCCCGGAGTTGGAGTGGGGATGAGATTTCTTGCAAATACAACAGTTGTAATCGAGTTCCCATTTACTGAATTGAGAATTGAAGTCTAAGTTGGTAAAATAACGTCAGGGTAATTTGTTATTAATAAACAAGCTAGAAAATTTCAAAATTAAACACGTTATGAAATAGTAGAGAGTAAATTATTATTCTCTAAGACAATATACATTTTTTGTAAGTCTAAACCAATTTACGCCACATGGAAAAAACTTTTGAACTCATCTCCGTAATCTTGTCGTATATATTGTTATGTCAGGGTTCTGTCAGGGAATATGTCAAGTGAGGTAGTATATACACATTTCTCACATTAAAAACATTAAATTCGTAAAAACTAGTCGGCGATATTACGTTGAATTTGACTCGTATACAAAGCTCCGTATAGTCGACCGTAGCTTTGTTTGGAGATCATAGTTTTTTACTCATAATATGTTTTATCGCCAGTCAGTATGTTATGTATCACATGTTCTCACTACGTCAAATTTCTTTATTAACATATTGACACCAGTACATCCAACGGTCTTTCTTACTCATCGATAAAATTTGTACGCAGGGAAAATTAGTTGGGGTGCATACCAACCTTTAATTGATGTTTAAAATCTACCTATCCAATTTTCCAAAAACAATTCAACAAACCAATTAAAAGTATTGTACGTGAAGAATTGCACTCACTAAAATTTCTTACATAAAAAAATTTACAAAGTCATGGTAAATCATGGCACAAAAAATACGTCAGATTTACGCTACGAGCTAATTCGGTTTTCATGAAAAAACACTATCTAAATGAAATAGTATTAAGTGTTGTATTTAAACCAAACACATTCCTTCAAAATTATCATTGTCATTCTATAAAGATGCGTGGCAACGATAACCAAAATATCCTTTATATGCACTCTGTGGGGAGGCATAATATGTTTAGCAATAGCCTTTGATAGATTGTAATGAGCAAATGAAGTATTGAACTTTTTTACAAACATGTTTTATTTCTAACTTTTTTTTAAAATAACCTTTTTTATGCAACACATAACTCTCAGAATATCAGCTTATAATATCAGATCAATACTAATGTGTTTCGTATGGTAAGTATAGAGAACTGGTAACCGTTTTTACGGGAAACGAGGCATTCCATTTAAGTCCTCGAGGTGGCAACGTATGTGCATTAAGCTTGAATACGAACCTTCTTCAAGGGATGCTATAATGTACGGTCCTGGGCCAACCGTAATATCTC
>DWHP01002894.1:0-13948 GCA_018247895.1 Parnassius honrathi
CCGGTTCTCTACACTCACCATACGAAATACAGCAGCATTAAGCTACTATTTCACGCTGGTATTCTGTGAGAGCGTGGGCCCTCCCCGGTCGAGCCGACCCATTCGTGCTACAACTACACTTCTAATATAACTGCAGCATGGCTCTACCACGTGTTACTACACTACATAACAGCTGACGCCTGGCCATCTTATCTTATGACGTAGTTCAGATCTGAACCTGTTGGATTTTAAATTGTGATCAGTACTAGAGACCATTCGCCGCCAATTCGTAGCCAGAAGACGCCCATCTCAAAGCCAGTGTGTTTTTAAAATAAAATCGATCTCTCGAATTGAGATCTTATACACTTCGATAAATATGTGCACGTAAATTTATTTTAATATCACTGTTCCTTTCAAAAAGATAATATGTGTTTTAATGATTAGTCATTACTCATTGTTTTTTCTGTTGTTTGTGGTTGTAGTGACAATTGATTATAAATAACAGTTAAATTAAGCTTTATTTGCTATTAAATTTCATCATCTTGACAAATCTAAAACCGTTTTTATCACCTCTACCTTAATAGCCTATTATTTTTGGAAATCCAATGGATGTTTTTTTAGCATAAACGTATACGCACCGTTATCGTTAATTAAAGATTAATTCCGAATAGCGTGTCGCCTCACTGTAAAAATATTGGAGGCTAATTCGATTCGCGTCAGAAATTTTTCTTCCCGCCCACATCTGCCGCGGGAGATTTAATATCTTGAACAATACACATTTAATGCGACGACCTCCCGCGCACATGTAGTAATGAAAAACAAACAATGGCGCAATGTTAGTCCACCGTTGGTTTAGGTTCAGCGTAAACAACCGCGACGGCGGCGGATCGGCTGCAGTGCTCTGATTAGAAAGGGACGGAGTTTTTGTTGACCTTGCCTTTAGGGGTGATTTGGCCCTGCGTGAAATATTGCATCGCGGTCCGCGGTTTGTGAACGGGAGCCGAATGTTCCGATTTATATTCAGTGCGTTATATGGTGATATTCATGTATGGTTGTGTGTTCGAGGTACATAAGCGTGGATTTTGCACGAGCTTTGGTTTTTTTATTTATATCATCTGATGTAAGAGTTGATGTCACGAAAGTTAATAAACAGCACTTGAAAGATCGTGCGGATTTCAAATTTCCGGTAAATAACGATATAGCTATACTTCGCATAGGGTCGCATTTACTTCCTATACCTAACTAGCTAACTACATCTTCGTTGACGTATCCTATGATTGAGCAGTTCTGGGAAACACTAAATTTACAGCAGAAGGGTTTTTTTGCCTCATTGTAATTTTAAACTTAATATATTAGTTCAGTGTGTATTATCATGTAAAAGTATTTATCAAACAACAATTCTACGTGTAAAATGTCTCTGAATCATAGTATAGATAACTCTTTTCTACATACATATCTTATAGTAAACAGAAGTACCAATCCGTTTTAAAAAACAGGCAATTTTCAAAATTTCCGTCCTTCAAGTTATGTCACCCTGGGTTTAGTCTCGTGGACCTGAGCCATATTCATTCTTATTTATTAAACATCGTTTTAATGACTATTTGGAATGATTTTATAAATTAAGTGTTCCGTTTTCACTTCTTGTTCTTTACAAACTTGATATGCGGACTAATTACTGGTTTTCTAAATAGCAAGTGCCATATAACCTTATTTCATGGAGTTGACTGGCTTTGGTTGTAAGCCCTTGGTGACAAACATTTGTTTTTTCCTGTTCTTCCGAGGTTTTTGGATTATTTTGTGGCATTCCTTCCACACTCCGCAGTTCTCGCCGTATAAGACACCCTCTATAAGGCGTAATATACATCGGGCGACCGCACATTTGTTTTGTTCAAATGGTCACAACTGCCAAGGGAGTTATGGTTATGGAGACACCGAGTAGGTATTTCAGATATACTTGGATGATTATACGAACCATATTATATTACATAGTTTTAACTAGAATATTATATGCTCATCTGCATCACTATTTGCGTCTGTATTTGTGTAAAAAAACACCAATTTTTGTATTTGTATATACTTTTGATTGACTGACGAAGCTCCGAACTGCTCAGTATAAATACCTACGTGTCGCCGTCGTGATACGAGATGGGGGCAAAGTCGGCTCTGCGCTTTAGATTTGAATGGTCTAAGGATCTGCGTCGTCTGTTCGTCTGTCCAGCGTGGTGTAACTGGTGGTACCTGCCACACGCAACATATCAACGTTACATTGTTATATCACTAGTAGTGTTCTATCGCGCCGTGGTCATAAGCAAAGATTTAAATAGTATAGTATAGTATACTATTTAAATCTTTGGTCGTAAGCAGATTGAGCCGACCAATTCGTGCTGCAGACATAATACGCTGAAATGATAATGACATTTCCAATTTATTTCCCAGAACTATATGTTATTACTTATTTTGAATTATTGAATATTAGTAGCAATATTAATATCAATATATGTTATTACTCTGTGATATTTGACTTCAAGCATAATTTTATATTCATAAGCGTAATTTATCTCAAAGCATTTATTTTTCGTACACTTAAATAATGTACGGAACTTAAGGATCTTTTCGCAGAGATTTTTCCAGTGATTATTTGTGGTCAAAGATTTGCCCTTTAGATGTCAAATTAAAAAACGTAAAAAGCAATCTCGGATTATCATCGCCATGGTCCCCTGATAGTCACTTTGATAACTAGTTTAACCTTCTATCCTCGATATTCCCCGGATTGGAATTTCACATCTAAACTTATTCTTTATGTATCTGATAGGTGTCCAATTCAACTTCGATTTTAGTTTTTATATTTTTTTTATTTACCGTCCAGTAAATAACACGCTTTTATTTATGTATAATGAAGTACTACTACTTCACAAAATACGAAGTCGCTCAGCGGGCGATGGAAAGAACTGGATATAGATACGATTGGAAAAAATTCGTAATGAAAAAATCTTAAAAAAAAGACAAACTTCCATTTGAACGTTGAAGTGAAAATGGGCTAGTTATATATAGTCACCTACCATCAGTTGAGAAGATGTTTTATATAATGAAGACCACGCTCAGATAAACGCAATGAGGACCTAAGATATTTTTAGTGGGACGCGCTTTGGCTAGATGAAGCGGCGATCGGCGGTAGGCGGGCTGGCAGCAGCTACATGCCTGAAGCCGAATACCGGACTACGTGAAGCGCCTTGGTGAGGCATATGTGCAGCATAGCCGTGGTAGCTTAGAAGCTAAACTGTCACTGTAAATATCACACTATGCTAGCAACCCGCGTTCGATTCCCTCCCACCGGTACCAATAAACAACTTTTTTAATACAATATTACATGCCAATTCAACACGCAATCGGCGGTGAAGAGAAATATCGTGATGAAAGCTACACGTTTAAGGAATATAATATTTTAGTGACATGCGAATTTCAATATCACTCTCATAACCCTCAAAAATAAGGCCTGTGCCCAGTCATTGGACGCATAAAAAACATTAGGAAAATTATTTGCTTAAATTAAAATTAAACATTTGCCATTGACGTGTGTTCATACTTATTTAATTTTTATTTGTTGCTTTTACTTTCTCGGTTGGATAGCAAACAAAAAAGCTACGAAAATTAATGGTGTTGTTACCTGTTGCCGCTAGATGGCGGTATATGTTACATTTAGGTCAACATATTATACAATAGGCTACTAACATTAGTGTTATGAAATACTTACTCGTGGACGTGTATTATCTGAAAATTTATGTATGCGTAAGAAGAGCCAATTTATGTTATAATAATATAAAATGTATAAAGAAAAAGAAATACATATTATATTATAATCTAACTATAAAAAGAAACAATCTGGGTTTAATGTCTTTTGTCTTTTGATTCTTCATCATTTTGGATGGGCTGATGATGATGAAGAGAGTGAAGTGACTGCAGCGGACTGTTGGACCCTAGCTCCTCCTATTGTAGAGGAGGAATTTAACAAGTTGATCGGTGATCGCAATACACTTGGAATATGTAGGTACGTGGTACTAATACTGCCATTGTCAGGGGTCCATAGCTTTTTTGGCATTCTACCGTCTTCTATGACATACACTGAAAGGAATATGGTGATGGACTTTTACCCCGATGTCACAAGATCAATATAGTACGTGAGGTGAGAGTAATATGGTCATCCGATTAATATAGTCACCTTCTCATAACTCAAAAACTACAGTTTTGTTTAAATAGATGACTCTGTGATACGATAGCTCTTCATCAGTCAATCAAAAAATATTGAAGGGTCAATAGAGCGCTACTTCATCCACGCCATTTTGACAGTTGAGATTATAGTATATATTTTAGTCGTTTTTAGCATTGTGTAGTGTCCTTAGTTTTCTTTAGGTTGATTTTTCTAAGTGTTCCTAATTATTGCCAGAGTTTGTTTGCTATTTTTTTCTTAGTATATTAGTTATAAGACTGTGTTTTTGTCTCTATCCGCCTCCTAGTTTTTATAGGGCGGCAAAGCTTAGGGTGACCATATTGCCCTCACGTATTTTATTAAAGTAAAGTAAAGTTACAGCATATATACGTCCCACTGCTGAGCACAGGCCTCCCCTCATTTCTGAGAGGGTTATAGGGCAAGGAAGTGGCCGCCGCGCTGCCCCAATGCGTGTTGGCGAATTTCACATGTCTTCGAAATATTTTTTTTCTTTATTTTTCAGACATGCAGGTTTCCTCACGATGATTTCCTTCACCGATGAGCACGTGGTAAATCAGCACTTAAAATTGCAATTAACAATTTCGTTGGTGCCGGCGGGGATCGAACCCGAGTTACTCGCGTTCTGTTATATTTACAGCGAGTGTTAACCATCTGAGCTACCACGTGTGTGTTTTATAAATAAATTACATTATTTCTTATTGCTTATAGAGCCAGAATCATCATAGCTCTTATAAAATAGCCATTTGGTTAAAACATATTTGCAATTATGGTAGTTAAGGTGATGAATTTTCATGATGTTATTAATGGCGTCGTCTAGTCGCTGACTGTTTTATATATTGCCTTCCAGCTAAAACAGTTTTAACAGCGACAAATGTAGCCACTGCATTTTTCCTTCTTTTGGCTACAATACAACGGTTAAACTTTATACGTTTATGCAGTTTCAAAACTGAATATAAGATGTACAGTTTCCTAACCGTAAATACATTACTTATGGCATAAAGATCTTTTGTGGGGAATCTTTTTGGTTTTAAGTGCATATTTTTAAGTAAATTTCTCTCTCAACTAATCTTTCAACTCCTAGAAATTTGGTTTTTGTAGCTCCACCCCATACAGGAATATAATATATACTAAGATAGATTGAGAAGCAATATATATTTGGTAAAGTAACTTTTTCGTCTCGGTGTTTTAAATGTCCATGTTCCGTGATGTATTCGTGATTAATTCAATGTGTCTATGCCATGACAAATGTTCGTCAACTATGATTCCTAAATACTTGGTCTCAGAGATCTTACTAGTTAATGAACAGCTGCAACTAGTACTTAAGGGATCGTAGCATGTGTGAAGTTTAATTTGGAAATTAATATTAGGCTGAGTTCGAATATAATATGTAAAACATATATAACCAGTTTTCAAAGTATTTAAAGTAGGTTAGTGTTTCGCCACTTAGCTATCCTAGCAAAGCCTTCGTCAGCAGATGTACGAACAGTATCCCAGGAGTCACCAGTAAATATTACTACTGTATTATCTGCATAGGAGATTATGTTGCCCTCGTTAATGTCCAAGTTGATTAAATTACTTATGCAGATTGAAAACAAAGTAGGACCCAGGACACTGCCCTGTGAAACTTCGAATGTTATATCTAATTCATCGCTTAAGTATTCACCTATCTTTACTTTCTGCTTGCGATCCTTAAGATAATCTATAAATAAATCTGTGTGAGTACCCCTTATATCTATATCCTCAAGCGTGTGCACAAAAACTGATTTTACATATTTTCGAGAGATCTTCTTAAGCGGCAGACTTGGATTCCAGCTTGTAGAAATCATGAATCTTGGATAAATGGACTGGCACTATTTGCTCCGAACGTTTTGATAAATCATATTTATAGCCCAAGTTATCAATAGAAAGAAGGTTAGTCGATACTGCTGAACCAACCTTGAACTTGTGGGAGGTAATGTCCAGCTGTAGTTATATCAATAGATTAAATAGTTTTATTATCATCCTTGACACTAATATTATTCTTCTAGAAAATATTTTAGAATTTCGACAAGTTTACAATTATGAATTCTTATATTTATCGCGTTAAATTTTGAATTTTGGTTCTCGACGTTTCGGATGCCTTACAGTACGAACTCTAATGTTGCACCTTTTACAAACGTGCTGAGATGGCACGACAATAAAACGACCGTATTTAAGCAAATAGTCTGTACACCAAGGAAAATTAAACTAAAAAAACGCCCCGAAATAAAAATACTTTACATAAAAAGGCTTCAATGGTAGTGGCAACCGATGGGGGGAAAAGGTTCTCGAGTGGCAGCCTCGTACCGGTGGGTGAAGTGCAGGTTGACTCCCCAATAGATGGAGTGAAGACCTGGTATTACATGCAGGAAGTTGATGGATACAGGTGGATCAGAACCGTGCTTTGTGGCACCCTTGGAGGAGGTCTATGTTCAGCAGCGGACTTGTGTAGGTAATGAATGAAAAAATACTAAAAATCACTTTTACCAACGCTGAACTTATGCGGACTCTGATGATTTGCTTATCGATAAAATCGACGTAGTCCTCGCCCTATGTTGCTTACGCGTGTAGACAGCGGCACCAGTGTATCGACACGTGTACAATTTGATGGTATGCGTAAGGCCGTCCCTAAGGCTTACAGTGAGCGGCTACTATTTGCCCTTGCCTCTGAGAGGCGTATCGCGTAACTCTAGAGGGAAGGTACGGTAGTATATATCAAGGCTCTGAGAGGAACGGTTGTGTTTGACGCCACGGATATTCTCAAAGTGATAGCTGTTTTCGAAGCATTAAATTAGTGAAACTCCAACTGATTGCGTAGCGCGCCGGCGCAGCGTAATGAGCTAGCTGAACCGCTGATAGCGAGTATCGTTCACTGCGACTCGGCCGCTCACTGAATGAGTCGGCAAGCGAAACGCCGCAAACTGCGTACGCGCACGCGCTGTATGGACACTCCATTTAGGATATCACTCGATATAGGAAGGCGAAATAGAGGCAAACAGTCAGCCGCTCACTGTGAGCCAAGTGGGGACGCGGCCTAAATGCAATGAACACAAACACAAATGCTGTAATGTGCGTGTATAGTGACGCGATTCAATTTTCCATTTGTAGTGAAATATACAGTAGTATGTATTTTTAAACGTGGTAGAGCCATGCTGCAGTTAATTAGTAGTATAGTTGTAGCACGAATGGGTTGGCTCGACAGGGGAAGGACCACGCTCTCACAGAATACCAGTGTAAAATAGTAGCTTAATACTGCTGTGTTTCGTATGGTGAGTGTAGAGAACCGGAGACCCTTTTTACTGGAAACGAGGCATTCCATCTTAGTGCATTTTGACTTATTACTTACGGGTGACAACGCATCTGCATTTTGATTCGTAGTTGAGTAAAGGTGTAGATGTCTATGGGTTACAGCTTCCACCTACCATCAGGTGGACTGTGTGCTCGTTTGTCACCCTTATCCTATAAAAAATCGATTAATTCTATACGGGACCCTCCAACGTGTTTCCGTACTTGCACTTGTCCGATTTTATTATTCTCTATCCAACCTTTGAACTATTCTCAACCCCCCCCCCCCGGAATGGAAGTCTTTCTAGAGGAAGACTATTACGTGTGTAGATAACCGAATAATGCATACTCATATTAGTTCTCAGGAAATATTTTTGTTCCTAATTGAGGATAGATGTAGATGTCTATATGCCACAGCATCCACTTACTACCAAGTGAACTTAATCTGCATAAAATCCCGACCCGAAACATTTATTTGTTGGCCATACTTGTTCCGTGCCGGACTCAAACCCACGGCTCTCAGCGCTGCGATTCAATGTTAGGCCACTGCGCTATGTAGCTGTCACCATTTTACCACCAAAAGAATATCATTTTGGCATTCAGAAATTACTCAAAATGAAAATATAATTGCTAATCAAACGTAACCCTTATTACCTCTCTATCTTGACGCGTTTTTTCCATTTTATCAAGAATAATATTATATAATAAAAAATAAGTGTATAAAATATTTGCAATATAAAACAATAATACCGACTGTTGACGTTGACAGTTTGTTATTAATAATCATAATTTTATTTAGTAATGGACTCGTACGCTTGTCCTTTTGCCGGTGTCAAATAAGAAATTGTCATAGGGCCAGTTGCTTGTTAGTCCAGTCAAAATAGACAAAAATAAGTCATAACTTTCGCATAGAGCTGAAAATCGGCAGAGATGTTAAATACATCATTATAAATAAAATGTCAAAAATCCCCTTCGATCCTACTTTTGCAAAACATATTATTCAAGGCCAAACGTGCAAGCGTTCTCGAAAACGGGAAGTTTTATAGTGAAAATGGGTCAGACAAAAGTTGTAGATATAATTCTCTACAAAATTGGTCCAGTAACTTTTTTCTCTTGCGACTCACCATTCGTGAGATATCGCGGTTTTAATAATTAGAAAATTCGTAATTTACATAATATGAACTAAAACTTGAAACCTGGGAAAGCTCAAGTACAATCAACAATATATTCATCACAAAGTCTAACTGCATATCCGAAATGTCAAGCTCATATTTTCATCAGCAATTTTTAAAAGAGGTAAAATAGCAGTATGTAAATTGTTCGAAAAACGTAATGATTTAATTGATTGTCGAAGTAGAATTAGACAATTGTCTAATATAATAATATTAAGAAAATAATTTTATGCGTAGTAGAGCCATGCTAAAGTTATATTAGTAGTATAGTTGTAGCACAAATGGGTAGGCTCGACCGGGGAAGGACCCCGCTCTCACAGAATACCAACGTAAAATAGTAGCTTAATGCTGCTGTGTTTCGTATGGTGAGTGTAGAGAACCGGAAACAAAACTTTTTACGTCTTTTTACGTCTCAGTCCTCAGGGCTGGCAATGCATCTGCATTTTGATTCTTAATTGAAGATAAATGTAGATGTCTTTGGCCCACAGCATCCACTTACCATCAGGTGGACTGTGTGCTCGTTTGTCACCCTTATTCTATAAAAAATTGTCGTCATTAGTGTTCATCACAGTCCGCAGCTAAACATAAGCTGCCTTCACAGAATGCCACAAAGCGCGGTCCTACCTGCACCCACCACCGACACAATATAAGACTTAAGTGACTTACTGTCCACCTGATGGTAAGTGGTTACCGCAGTCAATGCAACTAATGATTTCATATATTACAAACAAAACAAATAATTTTACGCACTAGTTTCAAATAAAGAAGGTTAGAGATGCTTAGGCGCCTTAAGGACTAAGATGGAGAGCTTCCCGGCTTTTTATAGAAGAGGGAAGCAAACAAGCATGCAGTTCACCTGATGGTAAGTGATTATCGTCACACATGAACAACCGCAACACCAGGGGAATTGCAGATGCGTTACCGGTTTATTAAAAAAGAGCAGGCTATTTTCTTGAAGGCCCCTAAGTCGTATCGGTTCGAAAACATATCTCGTAGTAGTCGATTCCACAAGGATGTTGTTCTTGTAAATTGCACAGTTGTGGAGCGATCATCCAGAAGGTATGGATGGTATCCCGAGTTTTGTCTCGATATTTGGTGTATAAATTTAGCGGCTGGAACAATTCTTTAGAATAAGCATGACGCACGAGCACACAGTCTACTCGATGGTAAGTGGATGCTGTGGTCAATAGACATCTAGATCTGTCCTCAGTTACGAACCAAATAGCAGATGCGTTGTCATCGCTGAGTTAAGATGGAATGCCTCGTATCCACTAAAAAGCGTATTCGGTTCTCTACACTTACCATACGAAACAGCAATATTAAGCTGATACTTAAAGTAAGTCTTGTTTGAGAGTGTGGCCCTTCCCTCGTCGAGCCAACCGATTCGTACAACAACTATAATATAGTTGCATTAAGGCTCTTAAGTTCCAATGAGCACTTCCTAATAATTAATATAATTTATTTTACTGTTTCCAGGTTCACACTAGACTTACGTACCTGCGTCACTTAATCGTGTCACTCGCCCAAGCGAGGGACATTGACAAAACTCTCCTGGTGTTCTCCCACGACTACTACGATGAGGAGATCAATGCGTTGGTGCGGAGTATAGACTTTACGAAGGTGAGTGCAGTATAAAATACAGGTAGAACCAAGTCTAGCTCTCTGGCTGTCGCGTTCTTTAACCTAAAAGGCATCAGCGATCAAAAGGAAGAAATCATGTAGATTTGTGTATTCATGTACTTTTTCGCGATCATGACGTCGACATAATGTTAGTGCATTTTAGTTCATTAAGAGACTTTCTTTAAACCTGGTGTGGCAAATAGAAAATTATACCATAGTAAGAAATGATAAGCTGATCGGACCTAAATGCGGCACTTTGATCTACTATAAAATTTTCTTGCACTGTGTACCCATAGAAAACACTCCGCCGCTTGCTAACTTAGAAGCATCGGCTTGAAGGATAGCACTTATGGACAATCCGCCTATCATAAATGTATCGCAATACCGTATAATATAGAAACCGAAATCTTGTCTCTAATAAATCTAGGCCCCAGCATATTAATCACGGGACACCTAAACCGTAAACACGTTAGTTAGAACACTGACGGTAACGATCGAAACGGAAACGTTATATGCGACTTCACGGAGAGACTCATCTTCGACGTTATCGCTCCCGAGAGTCCAACTCGCTATTCTTTCGCTATACACCAACAACCGGACATCTTTGATGTAGTGTTACTCGTAAAGACATCCGGCTTACTATTAACTCGATCGATACTTTTATCGAACTAATATCGGACCCCAGGCCGGTCCAATTTCAACTGGGTCGGTCGGCAGGTGAGGTCTCTCAGATCAAAGTCATCGTTGACTGGCGTAAACTTGAGGTCAAACTCAAGTCTACGAACTCCCAACATTTAGACACCATAAAGTTACAGCCTATATATGTCCCACTTATGGGCACAGGCCTCCTCTCATTTCTGAGAGGGTTTTAGGGCAAGAAAATGTCCGCCGCGCTGCCACAATGCGTGTTGGCAAACTTCACATGTTTTCGAAAAAAATTTTTCTCATTTCGTAGACGTGCAGGTTTTCTTACAATGTTTCCCTTCACCGCCGAGCACGTGGTAAATACGCACTTAAATTTGCAATTAAAAATTTCTTTGGTGCCGGCGGGGATTGAACCGGGGTTGCTCGCGTACTGTGAAATTTATAGCGACCGCTACCCTTCTGAGCTACTACCGCTTTTTAGACACCATACCAACAAAATAAACTCGCCGGAGGAAGCCAATAGGGCGATTAGCGTCCTTTCGACTCACTTCACTTCAGCGGTCGAAGAATTCTCCCGTAAGATTCGAGTGATTGATACGCGAAACTTCTGGCAGATGTTCGACAGCTGATTAGAGCGAAGAATACCGCGCTAAAATCTTATTACCGTTATCGCACGGATGATAACAAAATTCAGCCTCGTTCTCTACAAAATGAGGTTAAACAACGCACAACCGAATTTAGAAACGATAAATGGGAAAACCTCTTAGAAGGGTTTAAACCATATCAAAACGCTTTCTAGAAGCTGACTAGAGCTCTAAAAACTGGGCAATCACATCCCATATGATGAGAGGCGGTCTCATTGAAGCCAAACTACCCCGATTACGCATTAGACGATCTCGAAAAATTCGAATGCTTAGCCGACAGTTTAGAGAGTGAATGCACTCCATCCAGCGTACCAACAGATCCCGCTCACCTACTAGAGGTAGAAGCGGAAGTCGAACGTAGGTCTGCGTTACCACCAGCGGGCGAACTACATGGTCCTGTACTGTAGACGATCACAGGAATCACCCCAAAATTATTCGAGGACCGAAATCAAAACTAAATATCATTTACTTATACGACCGCCCAATTCCTTGGGAAGATTCGGATAAATATCTGGGCGTCACTTTCGACGTCACATAAGTGTAGTACGCAACAGAGCCAAGACAATCATTGGCCGTCACTAAACAAGCTCCACCTGTACAAAACCTGCGTTACACCTATTGTGTCTTACGCAAGTGTCGCCTTCGCTCACATGTATGTATAAGACCGAAAACAAACTACAAAAAGTCCAAAACTTTTTCATCCGAAAAATACGGAATTCGGATTTGCACAACCACTGTCAATTTCCGCCTCCGAATACTTCAAGGAGATTTCTCAGCGCCATTTTGATATCGCCGAAACCCATCCAAACCCGCTAGTAGCAAACGCACCCAAATACGTCCAAATACCAAACGTCTATACTCTCCGTAGACCGCGTAACGTATTCGTAGAACTATCACTCTCGATCGATCCCGTCAGCCCTAACGTCGCAGGCACAACGTACATTGACACTATACCCACGTCAAATGGGATAAGCACAAGTAGGATAACGGACAGGGCGCGTCGCCTACCGCGTACACACCGTACACCCGCGTACCTGGGCGGTTCTCACCGCAACATGGGCGGACCGCAGTCAGAGGCGGAGGTCCTCACTCCCCCACTCGGACAGCGGTTAAATAGCTCAAAAAACACCACAGAGGCGACATGCGTCGCGTCACAAGCGTAACACGTCGAAGCGTGACACATTGAAGCCTAAATTGGACTATCAAAGTTCCGAATCAAAGCAGTATATATAGAATAGATCCGAACTTTATACATAGAGCGTTGGCAATTCTCCGAGCAAAACACCAGCCAAAGTAACAATACCAAATCATAAATCACTATCATCATCATCATCATCATCCTCATCACCATTTCCTTTACCTTTTCAAAACTTTACTCAGTCACATAAAATAAAATCTGTGTTAGATTGTCGAAAACAACGTTCGCGGTTTACAAGACAAAGAACTTCTTGGCCGCGTGCAGTCGACAGAAGCAGTTATACGGCAGTGCTCGTGTGTATGGAAGTCTGATCTCGATGCTGTAGCCGCTACAGCATCCACTTGGGATCAACAGGTTCTTTATTTAACGGCGCGAAGACACTAAACGCGTGACGTGTAATAAGCGATAAAAAACATCTATCCTCTATTAAGAATCAACATCGAGATGCGTTGTCATCCCTGAAGACCAAGATGGAATGACTCGTATCCAGTAAAAAAGGCTCTCCGGTTCTCTACACGCACCATACGAAACACAAAAGCATTACGCAGCTATTTTACGCTGGTATTCTGTGAGACCGTGGCCTTTCCCTGGTCGAGTCGACTCATTCGTGCCATATACGGCTACCATTATACGGCTGCAATATGCCTCTACCACATGTAATTATATATTTATTATACTTATTATGTACTATTACAGTACGCGATCAACCCGGGTTCGTTCCCCGCTGGAACCAATGAAATCGTTTATTGCAATATTAAGTGCTGATTTACCACGTGCTCAGCGGTAAAGGAAAACATCGTGAGGAAACCTGCATGTCTGAGAAATAAGAAAAAATATTTCGAAGACATGTGAAGTTCGCCAACATGCACCGGGGCAGCGGCAGCGGCGGACATTTCCTTGCCTTACTGAGAAGAGAAGTTACAGGAGGCCTGTACCCATCAGTGGGACGTATACAGACCGTAACTTTAACTTTAATATTGTTATAAACATCAAATGACTGTTGAGCTTTTTAACATAATAGAGACACGCTGTAGCTATATTATGGCTGCAGCACGAATGGGTTGCCTCGATTGGGGAAGAACGTCTGTTACGGCCCTGAGTTGCCCAGGCGAAGGTCGACTGGATTGGGGCCCATAGCAATCCAAATCGGCGGACAACCCAG
>DWHP01002895.1:0-13948 GCA_018247895.1 Parnassius honrathi
ATGTGTTTAAAACTTTCATTAAATTAATAAGTAACGATTGAAATATGTATGTTAAAATAATTTCTGTTCTAATAACTTAATATTCTTATTAGTGCTATATTAAGGAAGTGTTAACTTAGAAATGTAATAAACATTCAACCGTGTACTTAACTTGCAATTTCTTATTGCATATTTTGTGGTGTATACTTTTAAATTATGGCTTTTAATCATTTTCCTGATTTTACCTACCCACAAGAAATAAATTAGAATTAGGTATCTAAATTAATAAAAAGGTATACGCCCATAAACTTATTGTAATACTATAAAATATATAAAAATAAATATTCATCTAACATCGAAGTTCAAAGCCAAACACCACTTATAATCATTCATTCATAAAATCGATTATAAACTCATCGATTGTGTATCGATGTCAAGTAGCTAATTCCATTTAGTTGGAAATCACGAGCGTACATAATCGCCTGGGAAACCGAAGCCTGATTTATGCTCTATTTTTTATGTAGATCATCCGCTAGTAACTTCACGGTATAACACTGCCCTGATGTGGATCTCACTCACCGGCTAAACACGAAGTGCAAGAAGACACGATGTGACCTCTCAAAAAAATAAACGAATAAGAAAACAAAAATCTGCACAAAAAAAATATTCACTTCATATAAATTTTCACTTTCACCTGCAGCCAAGCTTGAAGATTTTTTTCAACCGACTTCAAAAAGGAGGTTCTCAATTCGAGTATGTTTTTTTGTATGTATGTTGTTACGCGATATCTTCGCCTATTGTGAACCGATATAATTCTTTTTTTATTAAATAGGCTTTATCTCAAGGGTAGTCCTATAAAATTTTGAAGAAAAAACCACCAATGGTGGAAAATCGGGGGAGAAGTTTCATATTGGACTATTGTTTAAGGAATTTCATATGATATCTTCGCAGATAAAGAACCGATTATGATGATTCTTTTTTTCTTAAATAGGTTCAAGGGTGGTGGTCCCATATACATTTGGAGAAAACATTCTACACCTAAGGGTTTCAAATAAATAACATCATTTTTAGTAATTTAGCAATTCGGTTTTTACTTTTTCTTAAAATGTATAATTATTTGCTTTTTACTTAGTGGAGTAATCCTAATATTTACCCAAAACATAATATTTTAAGGCATTTTAATACGTAATGAATCAAATACGTGTCGACAAATTTTTAAGGGTAGTCTTGTTAATTTATACGAGTACCTAGCCAATAAATAATGATACTAACACAAATACGAGCGGTGCTCACACTCCATGTAATCAGAAGCTGAATTGTTTGCAATACATAATTGATCACGCATAAAATTTGCAATCCCGGTAACTTCGACTTTTATCCCCATCTATTTCTAAACTTGTTTAATTATTTGATTAAACATACAAACAAGTAGAATGTAAATATCTCTCATGTCCATATTTTATAACGGTAATACTTGACATTGGTGATATTGTTCATTGTTCTAATTCTTTTTAAGAATTAACCGAGTTAAAGTAAAATTTCAGCCTACATACGTCCCACTGCTGGGCACAGGCCCTCTATTGTTTCTAAGACGTATAAAATTATATGTATATTAATAAAGTTACACCTCTAATTTCTTTCCGCCTCTAATTTCTAAAAGGTTTCTAAGGCAAGGAGAGTATTCGCCGCGCTTCCCCAATACGTACTCCTCAGGTAATGACACAATCCACCTGATAGTAAGTGGTTGCTGTGGCCTATAGACATCCACATCTATCCTCTATCAAATTGGAGGAAATTGCCGATTTTTTCCGGTTTCCGTTACATAACTTTTCCGGTGATCACGTAGTTGGTATATCAGCACTAAAAATTGCATTTAACAATTTACGACCGCATATTAAAAAAAAACCACAAAGAAAATCTGATTGGGCCCGGGTATAGTATTATTAATATTAAACATAAATATATCAATTGCCGATATTGATGATCATCACCAACCGGTACCATAAACATGTCGCGACAGGCAATCTTACGAATGAAATCCATATTCGTCACGCGCTTGTTGTTGAACAATGTATTGTTATAATATAGTTTATTTTTACTCATAGACTGTAAGAATTGTTAAAGTAGTACTTAGTCTTAGCATAAAATAATAAAAACAAGGTTGCTTCCTAGACCGACACATATAAACTAATCAAAATAAAAGAAATAAATAAGCCTTTTCAACACAAATATTTGCGTTTATGTACCTACAATAATAACTAATTCGAGTGTCATTTTTGCTAATCTTCCTTCAAAAAATGTGTTATTTTCACTTTTCATTTTGGATCCTGCCTTTGCTCACACCTCTTCTGGAGTGCACGAAAAGTTGTCACAAATGTAACTATTTAAAAAATATGTATTTACTAAAATATTATGTAGTTGTTATCAATATAATACATCAACGAAACAAATATAGTGTAAACGATTAAAAAATAAGGCAAAAATTCCTATTATTTACGACCGAAGACTTATCGATAAATTGGCCACACCCAAACACCAACCAAACACAACGGTGCATGATTCTTAGTTTTCAGATCATATTAATAGATCTTAAAGTTGTCTATGGAAAATAGTTTAATGTTTACGGAATATGTGCTGACGATTCCTTATTCATTGTACTTTTTTCGGATCTGGCACACCTCGGAGAACCTAAATTGAACAGCAAATCAAAAGTGACCGTAATACAAACGTTTAATAAAAAGTAAGAATGAGATTGTTGTAGGTAATTATTAATGTTAACATATTTTTCGTCCTTTTGGTTAAATGTCGCTACTTCGAATGTCTTTTTCAACAGACTTCAAAAAAGGAGAAGGTTCTCAGTTCGACTGTATTTTTTATCTGTGTTACCTCGGAACTTCTTACTAGGTGAACCGATTTTGATAATTCTTCTTTTTTATTTGAAAGCCGGTGCTTTTCCTGTTGTCGCATATAAATTTTATCAAGACCTGAGCAGTAGTTTTTGAGTTATCCTTTAAAATGAGTATTTAATTGACTTCGACAACATTGACATTCTCATTTTATTTAAATTGAAGTCTGTTATACAATTTTTTTAATTTTACCACTTGTTCAGCTTAAAAAAGCTTAAATTCCCTTCTTAAAGAACTCTCCAGAACATCTGAAATTCCTGTACGAACAGTTATTGCTTCATTTTTTAAATCTTTTACCTCTGATGTCCTTCTTCAATCTCTGAAATAAATATCACTTGTTGGAAGGTGTGGTGAATATTAAAAATGCTCAAATATAAGCCGGTGTCCAGAATTGCAGTTATCCAAAAGAAAGACAAAAAACCATTGCGTGTTTAGGTACACTTTTTGTTGTTGGGAAAACGTTACCTCCGCACTAGGATTTTCTACTGTATCATGAAGGCAGTTCACATACATCTATTTCACAAGGACAAAAATCTAGACCCGCAACAATCATTTGTAGAACATACAAATTCATGTTCCGTGCGAGCCTTGAATTTTATGGGAGTTAGTGATGATGGTCTTTGCTGAGTCAAAGACTAACGGTAAGCCAGGTTTCGTACAATGTTATAAATCGAGCAAAGCAATGATCGTAACTTAATATATTTTGTTAATCTTAATTGACTTGTTAAGTAGTGAATCTGTTTAGTTTAATTTACTACATCAAATCCCCTTACTAAAAAGTTGTGATTATAATATGAATTTTGCCCCTTAGCTCTCTAAATGACTTCTGTACCGGTGTTTAAAACAACATTAAATAAGCTTATGTTAAGAATTTTTTTAACATTTGTTTTATGGCATTGGCTACAGCGCCTTCGGCCAAAAGAATAACATCAAACGCTTTACTACATTTTACAAAATATGAATATGTTATAATATTTGTTCACATTATGGTGTTGCGTCTTATTGCGATGTTTTTGGAAAAGTGACGACAGTATCTTAAGTTTTCTAAATGCCTTAGTGAAACAAATATATTAAAGTTAATATTACCATCAGAACTTATTTCGTCGGTTTCACCTTTTTTTATAACATTGGGTGACAAACGAGAACACAATCCACCTGATGGTAAGTGGCCCGAAGTCATCCAGATTTAATGCAAATGGGTTATCACCCCTGAGGACTAAAATGGAATCTCTTTTCCAGTAAAAAGGGTATCCGGTTCTCTACACTCACCATACGAAACAGCAACATTACGCTGGTATTCTGTGAAAGCTTGGTCTTGTCCCGGTGGAGCCCACCCATTCGTGCTACAACTATAATATAGCTGCAGCCGGGCTCTACCACGTAAAAAGCAACTTGTTCTCATGTGGAGACATTCAATACACAAACTCTCGTAACTTTTACGTATTAAAACCCACTGCAATCTATTATTATTTAAACGGTAATACAGAAGCAGCGAATTTGATGCTCAAACTCACGCTCCTTTTAAATATCATCTATGTGTATTTCGAATTTTGTTCTACTTTTGAACTTGCCTAGTTTTGAAAAAAGAACGAGAAGATTCTCCTATTTTGAGTTTAAATTAATAATATATTAATCAGTTCGCCCTGAAACTATTCCGTAGTGTAAACAAAATGTTACCGCTCCTAAAATAACACTATCTTCCCTTGCAGAAATAGTTCAACAGTCAACAGAGTGACAATTTAAACCTATAATTTAGTTAAGTTTCTCATAGCCATTACTTTTCTCATTAATTCAAAAGCCGGCTTTTTATATTAGCTCGTTATTTTAGCCCTTTTTTTTGATGCTGATTTTTTCCGAGTTCTGATTTACCACGTGCTTGACGGTGAAGGAAAACATCGTGAGGAAACCGGCATGTCTGATAAATAAATAAAATATTTCGAAAACGTGAAATTCGCCAACACGCATTGGGGCAGCGCGGCGGACATTTCCTTGCACTAAAACCCTTTAAGAAATGAAAGGAAACATGTGTCTAGCAGCGGTACACATATAGGCTTGTAACTTAAATGTACCATATTAGAATATAGAAATGTCTTAAGTGTGGTCAGGGTCGAGGACGGATTATGTCAGGCTTGCATAAATTTAAAATCCTACGATTTCCCACTGCCGAATGTCGGTAAGGCCACGGGGACGCTCTAGAACATCACCGTGGATAATCTTCAACCATCACGGTGATGATCTTCCTACTCCTTCACCTACTCCCCGGAAAAAGACGGCTCAGGTTGAGTTGTCACTTCTTCCTAGTATGATGCGCCTAAAACAAAGGACGCGCCTTCTTACATTGCCTGCTTCTGTAGGTACGTAGTGACTAACCGAGTACGCCACGAAAAACCTATGAGCGTCAATGAAACGAGCTCTTAAAACCATCAATCTTAAATCTACACTATAGCTTCGCCGGCCGCAGATTTTGGTAGAGAGAACAGCGCATCATTTATACCAATGTACTTTTTGACATAACCGTTTTTGCTGTGCGGTACCAGGGTCACAAAAGATAGGCAGACCAGAGCATCGTAATACCCTTGTTATTCCTCGACTGAGGAAGGCAGCGGCGCTTCGCAACACCGACACGATAAACTTTTAACCAATTCGCATACAGAATGGCCTCATAAAAGCGCTTTCGCAACGGTTATGCCAATTCAGCTGTTTTTCATGAAATTATCCCATCATCATTCGATTACCGATTTGCAAGTTAGCAGAATTACTCATAATTATTTAAAATAACTATAAATTCGACTAACTGACTAACGAAATGTAGGATCCCGTAATATGCACTAATAGTTGTAAAATTCACTCTAATCTGGAAGTTATTAATAAAAAAAGCACAAAAATGGTTTCTTATTGAGATTTGTTACAATTTTCTATGACTACAGACAGATTCCGCAATTCATTTGCTTCCCGCTTACTGAACGTCTTTGCATTTGTTACTTTCACGGCATCGTAATAATGCAAAGACTTGAGGAGATTAAAACATAATGGTGCGGAGGTGGCCGCGTGGGAACGCTCCCAGCGCTCGCGTGCCCGACGCTTCGCGCCGTTACACTAAATTTAACGTTAATATGCGTTGTTTAGATAAACTCCGAATCTAATGAAGACATTCCCCTCGGAAAATGGACCAATACACCAAAGTTAATTGCAAAAATCGAACAGAAATTAGCCGAGGGCTAAGCGCCCGCCGTAAGTTTCATGGTACGCGAGCACCAAGGGCTCGAGCTCCATCGGCACCATCGAAATTGTCAAATGCTATTGTTTTTAACATTGCTGACTTACCGCGTAGCCACGTACCTACTCGATAGGAAAAACATGGATAGGTACATGGATGGAAAACCTGCATGTTGGAGGAATGAAATGCGTAATATTTGAAGCATATATATCGCGCCAACACGCACTGCAGCAGTGTAGCAAACTAAATGCTCCATAACCTTTTCTGGAATGAGAGGATTCCTGTGCCTATCAGTGAAACTTAAACTTTACATAGAAGAAATGTCACGCGTTTCAGTTGTATTAGGTATTTACTTTTAATACCTAATAAAGTAATAAACTACATGTTATTTTTGATAAAACTATAAAAACGTTAAAATATCGTCTTAATAATGCAAATGCTTACCTGTAAATATTTATAAAGTACTGTTGAATAATACAAGTGAATGAACTGTACTTGATATTCAATTAAAATACTCCCATTCATAAATCGGCAATGATTCTATGCGAGCGTAGGTGTTGTTCATAAATCACCGGACAATAAATCAGCATATTACGCGTAAGTATACGAAATATTTAACTATAACTAAATTGCTTTTGCACCTTTTGATAATAATTTGTTCCGATACGCTTTTTAGTTTTGGTATGCGGTTTCTGCGCATCGTTTTAATACTTTAGGAAACATTGGTCGTTTGATATACGCGCGTAATAGTTGCGTAAGGATGTTGAATAGAATATTAATAAGTATTATTAAAATGTGCGTTGTGTCGTATAGGCTCGCGCCGAGTCGTTTCACGGGCAAAGGCAATAACGGCTAGTTAGTGGTTCCGGATACGTATCGGACGTGTCGGATGTCTGCGTGAGTCATGGCGCCCACGCCGGCCCGCACCCACGAGCGCCCACCGGCGCCCGCAAGCCAATGCAAATCCTCAAACTCTTATGTGCGGCCACTTTTTACTGTAAGTTGAGGAAACTATAAGCCAATTAGATACAATACACATTTATAAGAAAAAAATACCATCCTTCCTGATTATGTCGTTACGTAGCCCAAGATTGAATGGCACTATATCTTAGCAAAACTTTAAAATTTTATTCATCTGATATTACGCTGCCTACAAAACCGAAATTCTCGCTCACTTGTTAGTACTATTAAGTACTAAGCTTCATTACACTATTTAAAAAAATGTCTATATTTAGTTCAATAACTTTAAAGATTTTGCACGTAGATAAACTACTTTTTCTAGGATCGCTATTAGGAAACAATTTGAAAATATAAATTGTAATCGTTATTTTATTATTTTAATTTTTATACAAACATATAATATTCGACATATATTCGACAAACCGATCAAAAAACAAACATTTTTATTGCTTTAATTTTAGACTATATATCCATATTTTCAATAAGCTAATTATAATATAACTGAATACCTACGTCAGTTTGTGTACAAGTTATTATTGTTAGCAAATTCAGTGAAGTATAGAACTTAAAGTAACAACATGCTTGATGCTGATTAACAATGCTGGTTTAGGGTGGAAATTAACTTTTCATTCACTCTATCCTTGCTGGAAATCCGATATAGATGCATCGCGGCAAGAGCAAGCAGCGCCTTGTCGTTGTGCACATCGGTTTCAGAATAAGACTCAGACTTAGCTACTGTGACAGATTTAGCTGGCGTCTGCCGCGCGTCTAGGCTATTTGTATCTAGGTTTTGGCATTGGACATTTCGCAGCCTCGTGGGAATCCGAGTTGAACGACTGCGTAGACAATGCGGTTGTCTGGTGCCATCGCGGCAGTCGGTTACCGCGCACCGCCGCCCACCCGCACCGGCCTATGACACACTATCCTTCTATGAGAAACGGCGCCGTTTATATTTATTGTTAAGCTGACTCTTTTAAGCATTTTATATCTCTTAATTGATGATAGGTAGTCGTTTTTAATTACAATACATCTTTGTGAACTTGGTGACTCCGACGGCTCGATAACGCATAGGTTAATGCGTTTGCTGCGAGGCCGCGGCTTCGGAAGCTTCGAATTAATGTTTTCGATCAGGAATTTTCGTTATTCAAAAATTTACATATGTAAAATGCCTCCACGATGAAGGAATAAATCCTAGTACTTAAAACGTTTTGTTAATAAAATGTACTATAAAAATGTAAGGATGGAATATTTACATCAATTAAAAAATAATATAAGTTCAAAAGAGGAGCATTCTATAACTTTATCCTCTATAAGTTTTATTTTTACACGCTGTTTGATATCCTTCATCAATTTCTTGAGGTTTCATGATGAATTTTACAGAAACGAAAGTAGGTTCTTGTCACAACGTTATCAAGTAGGGACAATATTAATTTGATTCACACGTAAACTAAATGTAGGACAGTATTGGTAAGGTGAAGAGGCCGCAGCAAAATTTTGCTGAATATTTCCTATTTGAAAACGAAAGAATGCTTCAAGAAACTAGAAGTTGGAAAATTCAATCTCCATAATTTTTTTTTCAAATTCTTCAATACCTTTATTAATTCTCAATTTATTTATCTGTAAAAAATAACCTTACTCTTGTAAATGCCTATTGCCCTATAAAGTCTAATACACGAAGAATCTTTTACGAATTCTACAGGGAATGAACCCCGAGAGGGAACATGAATTTGTAGTCTTATAAAGTGCGAGTAATAAGATATGAGTATATTTATAAGTGGTACAGTTGATCATGTTAAAATTTAAATTGACAGTCTATATACGTACTTACTGTACTGGCCACAGACCTTCTCATCTTTAAGAGAGTTTTTAGGGAAAACAATTTTTGAATTTCCAGACAATTGATAATTTAAAGCAATGAAAGTGATTTAATATAATAAATCAGGATATAGGGCTTTTTTTAAAATTTTATTTACCTTAATTTACTATAGTAAATCGATGTCAACTGTCTGGCGGCAAGCAGCGGCACGAGTAGGCAGTGGATGTTCCAAGGGCGACGGCGTCCGTCGGGGTCGATAGTTAGGCACGGCCCATACTGGAAGCGAGCCAGCGCGCCGGCCGCAACACATTAATACACCCTCGCAAACTACATCGGCAGTATTCTGACATTTACATTCATATCGAGCGTTGGATATAACAGTAGTCGGGTTTTTGAACTGGAGTCTGAAAACTGATTGTTTCGTATGTGCCTAGTTTCCTTAAGCTTACAACTTTTATGGAATGACCTTGGTTTCTTGGGTCACAAAAGATTTAATCGAAGACTACTTTACGTGAATTATTTTGATTCGGCCTAGTTGTAATTGTAGTACAGTAAAACATCAGGATGTTTTGTGTACTCATAAAATTGGACACAATGTTAGTGACTGAACACTTTCTTCCTTCCTTTCCTCTTTTTTGGACTCGACCGTAGACGGGATACAGGGCATATTGTAGCAGTCTCTTTGATATCAGTATTATATTTTTAAATTGTTAAATTATTTATTTAACAAAGTATGATGTCGGACTTAATGCCAAAGGGCATTCTACTCCCAATCAACCATAAATCTAAGCTGAGAGATAGATGTAAAAGAGGCGGTGCAACAAAAATCGAAATGACATGGATGATAAAATGTGAAGTAAAAACAAATACTATTTCAATACATTATATTCACAAATACTTATGACAGGAAATATGAAAATGTATAATATGATAATAACATTAGTTCTAACTTTTAACGGTTTTTTAACATGCTTGCGGACTTTGTTTTTAAAAACAAACTTGTTGGAAGCCTTTTTAAATGTGAATAAGGATATCGTTTCGAAATTTGTTGGCTGTAAGGCTTAATAGTGAAAAGTAACCAGTACGGTGTAATGGCGCGACCACAGAAATCGTAATAATATGTCTTATTATTACCATTTCTGTGGGCGCGACCAACATAAAAAGATAATCCGAAAACAGAGTTAACAATTATCGTAATCTCCTAGGTATTAAATCATAGATAGAAATTGGTATAAAACGAGATATAATGGAATCGATACATTTAGGAATGAGAATAATCATGCGATATGAGTTATCATAGGTAGAACATACTCCACCACGTGCAAAAACATGTCCCGCTTACATTGTCACAACCAACGGCCCTCGATTTAGTAGGAAAAATTATTTGATATACCTCGTGTTTAGCTATAGGAAAGAAAACGGAAATTTCTTGAGAATAAGGAGACATGAAACATATAAAAGAGAAGATTAGCTTTAGATCTTTAAAATTATCAGAAGACGAAAATTGACGATTTATCCTTATTTAAACATTTTTCCAGTCCTAATTTCGCCTGCTTTATTGCTTTTGTGTAAGTGACCAAAAAATTATAGTATAAATTCTAGTCTAACACCGTTTACATTCAGAGACAATCCCGATCCAAGAGTATATATTCACTACCTTTTAATACAGAGTTCAAACTCGAATTTTACAATGTCAACATTTGTGTGACAAAATAAATAAATACGTTAAAGCAGTTTTTTTTATAGGATTTTGACATTCAAACTTGGGACTGGCCGTATCCAGAAATACTCTCTAGCACAGAACAACAACTCTACCCTGAGCTCTCTATCTTAAACTCAAACTTCACTATGTAAAAATTACTACAATGTCAATATTTGACTATATAGTATTTTTTGGCCTTGGCCAAATTTTCACCTTGTAGAGTAAAGAGAATATAATCACTACGTTTATTGTAGAGCCTAAACTCCAGATTGTCTCTGAATAACAGGCCTTAGTGTTGCTCATAAAAAGTACTGCGAAATAAAGTACCCTCATCAAATGGTAATCAAAACATTTGGCACTTTCTAATGAAATCACGACACTCTATTTTCGTTTCGTGCAAATTTCAATGTTTCGTTAACAATTTGCCTTTTAAATTTGCGTTCGTATGAAAGCTAAATACTACTATCATCGTCGTCACTTCTACCATGTTAAGCTTCGGCTGTACGCAGCGATTTGCATGCGCAAATAACATGGTGCACTGCACATAGCACAACGTCCACGCGATAGCGTTTTACATGCGCGAACAGTTTGTACAAAGTTTTGGCAAAGAACATGTGTGGCGTCCACGCGCCGTCCTGCTTGCTTGTGCTACTCTAGTTTGAGCACAGAATATATAATAGTACAAGAAACTTGAGCAAATTAAACATTTGTGCAAGCCATTTGCACAAATGTTTATTTTGCTTAAACTGGTGTACCATTTTACCGGCTTAACTTACGTGCTTGCTTGTGCAATTTTAGTTTGAGCACAGAATAAATAATAGTACGAGAAATTTAATCAAATTAAACATTTGTGCTAGCCACTTGCACAAATGTTTAATTTACTTAAACCGGTGTACCATTTTACCGGCTTAACGTACATGCTTGCGTATGCAATTTTAGTTTGAGCTCATAATAAATAATAGTACAAGAAGTTTAAGCAAATTAAACATTTGTGCATGCAAGCCATTTGCACAAATATTACTATTTTACCGGCTTAACGTGTACATGCTTGCTTGTGCAAATTAGAATTTGTGCGGATAAGATGGACCGTATGGCAGCCGGGCCTTTAGTGATCATGTAACTTCTGAGGCGCTAAGAGCTGCAGGTTCGAATCCTGAAGAGAAAATTCTTGTTTAACGTAACGTTTGAAACATTAAAAAAAAACAGGTTATTTATATACAAATTTTTTATTTAGGCACCAAATAACGCATATTTACAATATGTTGATTTAAAAGAATATAAAAAGAAAATTACGAAATCGGAACCCGATAGGTCGATATTGTCGAATTATGAAACTTTATATTTACAGTGTAAAAAGCATATGCGAAAAGATCAGAGGTGAATTTTGAATGGAACTCGTGCACAACCTACCGGATAGGGTTATTCAAGGTCTGCCAAACCAATCTTAGTTACGACCTTATAAATTAGAATTAGCCAGTAGCTTATAAATTTATTAAAGAACAATTCGACTGAGCCAATGACAATAGGCGCAATAAATGTCGTTAATCTCTAGGTATGCTGGTAAATGTATGTATGTATACGAAAGATTATATTAGTAACTGTTAACTTTTGTATGGGGAATGACAAATGTATATTAGAGCTCTATTTCCTGGTATTATATTTATTGGTAGATTTTATCACTCTAAATATATTCAAATCTATTAAAACACAATAAAAAGGGTGAGCCGATTTATATTTTATATTTAGTACTGTAAATGTTACTAACGAGAAAGTGGAGGATAAGCTAACTTAAAAATGTAATGACGAACAGCCGAATCGTGGACACAGTGTTTGTCCAGTCAATCTTTACTTGTTGTACAAAAAGGGTAATTAGTTTTTGTATCTGGAGGTAATATATTGTATTCTATATAATATTCTTAGTCTTTCCTCTGACGAATACAATAAAAACAATTGAAATAAAAAACGCCTTTGTTAGTTTGTTTTCTTTATTTTGTATGCAACTATTACTTTCTACTTCTTTTTGTTTATTAGGTGACAGAAATACTTTTCAGTCTAGAAGTCAAATTCGAATTAATATTAATATACAGGCGGCAACCCCGTGTCTTAGTTATAAATATTAAGTAACTGGTGTTGGGCTCCTGCTAAACATAAGCCTCCCTCATAGAACCTTTAAATTACGAACGCTACGAATCGGAAAGAAATATATAAATTAGTTTTTCAATTTTAATGGTTTGTGAAATATCTATCAGTCCGCGAATGTGATGGTTTGGTGGGGTGTTTCCTACGAGGGGACCACTTGCTTATTATTATTTTTATTATTTTACCGTTACCGACAAGGCGTCAAAGTCAAGGCACACAATAATTATCAGAGCCACATCTTTGAAGCCGTACTTAAATTGATAAGTGTCACGCTATTCGACGACAAATATTAGGTTTTTCAACAGAGCTCTGCACCGCTACATTACTTAACTTACCCATTATAATGGATGAAGACCAATTTGCCAGGTTCCATTTGCAGCCTCGTTGAGGCCCGACTTAAATCCTGTGGGACACAATTAAGAGCGTGCGGAAAGTTCACACAAGCCTGGATAACCTCAAACTAGCTTTTATCAAGGAATTGAGACGTATTCCAATAGAAAAGACTAATGCCGCCATAGAAGAATGGTTTTAATTAATATTTGTATATTTTATAAAAAATAAATATTATGAACTAGGAGGCGTTAAAAAAAATCTACTAAAGAAGTCCAGGGAAGGTTGCAAACATCTGCCTTATTTTGCGTGATTGACTTTAAATACTTTTTTATTGTTCTAGATGAGCGGAAAGCGAACACGCAGCTATAGATGTGCAGTACACCATCGAGATCGCGAGGTCAGCTCCGAAAACGACTTCCATCTACTTCTTGAAGATCCTACCTTCTTTGCCAGGTGACTATTACTTATTTTTCTTAATCAGACCATAAAAAAGGAGCTTGAGTCAACTACTAGACACCAGCCACTTCCTTTGTGCATAAGAATTTTCTTAATTCCATGATTAACGATCAGCTCTAATGCATTGCCAGGCGTCTTAATCTTTTCACGACGCCGCGCCGTTTTACGTGTTTGGGTATTTCTATTTTATGTAACTGACGTGAACGAGGTGGTTATGCCGCCATGTATTTGGAAGTCGTGAAATCTTAATGATTTCTTATATTTACGCGAACACTATACATTTAAATAATACTAGTTTTTACGGATTTTATCGCGTATATTTAACTTTTTAAATACCCGACGTATCGAACACTTTACAGCGCCCATGGTCACGGGGGGGGACTGAGATGTTCAACGTCCAGATGTCATAGTTAACCGCGGTTACCATAGATTAAAATTTA